>RXPK01002323.1:0-96422 GCA_004143645.1 Protaetia brevitarsis | reverse complement strand
AAAATTAATACGAAATAGAAAAAATAGTATAAAATACACGTGTTGCAATGACTGTTGTAATTCTCGTACATTGAATCTACTCGAATCCTGATTCAAACTTATAGTCGTATTACAACAAATGTCAGCAACGCCAGTGTTTTAATATACTATTTTTTATTGAAGTATTTTGTTTGTAATTGTTTGTAGTAATGATGATTTCCATCCATTCATAATCATAGACATTTCAAAAAATCACTTACTTCCGATCTGCTTTTGCGATCTTCTTTAGAATTATTTGCAGTGGTTTGCGTTTTGTTGTTTTTTTTTATTTAGGCAACTTTTTTGTTGTTTCTTTTTTTTTTTTGTTTTGTTTTGTTAGCTAAGTGTATGTATATTGGAGCAATGTGCCTTATTTCAAAATTGAACAAAAAAAATCTCAAAGTTTTATAATAAATGTCTGCTCAGGAGAAGCTACCCAGTGGTTTAGGATCTTATTTGCGCGACAAACACTTCTAGCTCTTAAATAGTTGACCAAACGAGGTAAAAATTCAACCACAGCTGCTTCAGGTCATCTAGAATCGACTGACTGAAGTTTTGTGCACCTGATCATCTTTAACCGTTAGTGAGGGTACAGATGTGTGTACCATTTGAAAACAATGTAACTATAGAAAAGGTATAAAAATCTTTCAGTCAAATACCCAAATTTTTGTTCATTTTTAAAATTTTTATAATAGTAATAATAATATAATTATACATATTAACCCTTATAATGACCCTTCTCTGATAATTCTTCTTCGCTTCGGTCTATTTGTTCCTCTCCACGGGCCGCAATTTCTTGTTCATCTGTGTTAATTACTACTAATTGCACCATATCATTGACAATGTGGTCTTTGCGTAACACTGAACGAACTTAACAATGGATCGGAGCTAAAGAGGAGTTTGTCAAACAGATTTTCCTTTATTTTTTCCGCATTAATTTTCCTGGTGTGGTGTTCACGTTATCGCCTAATGTCTTTCAATTCTTGAGCCTGTTTAGTTAGTTTCCCAATAGGAACAAATGTTTCTGTTACAGTAATTGGACCTGATCAAGTTTTGGAGGAGGGTGATAGTACCGGTATAATAAACGTACTTTCTATCATAATTACTGTTGATTGTACGCAAAATTACACTAAAACGTTTAATCAATTCATTGTGAATCTCAGGAATTTCCGCCGATAGAGATGGATTTGAAATGAAACGTTTTGCAGTATTTAAATGATTTGTGTTTTCTCTGATTGAAACTTGAAAGTTTTGCTCAGTTTCCTCATTTACGACTGAAGTAGATATGAAACATGTAGTCAAAACAACGAATATACGAATGTAAAACAGAGAATTCAAATTATAAAACATTAGGATCAACTGGCATTGCCGAAGAGATACTATATTGTTCATTTGTGATTTTCTTTGCTGCACAAACATGTGGCAAGTCATGCTTAAAGTGTTAGTAGTCTCTGTGAGCTTGGATTTATGTATGATAAGAAGAAAGAAATACAATATGTCCTTTCCAATTGAATATTTTATATTCAAAGATCGCTTTTCTTTACTTTTACATGTTTCGACCAAAGGCCATCTTCAGAAAGTAAAAGACAATTTTGTCTTTGAAAATAAGTCCGATGTACCACGTAAAACATTTGACATTGATATTTGTGAACATGAAAACAATTATAATTTAAATTAAAAGTAGACAGTAAAAATATAAACACTAAAAGAAGAGCAAAATAACAAAGTGAAGCGTGCGATGGAATGGTAGAGTGATCCTCGCGCGGTGCTGTGTTGTGACGGGCTAATTCAGTGTTCACATAAAGTAATGTATTAAAATTGGTTCAAAGAACGAGTTTATCAAATCAAGGAAAAGGATTTTATTAAATAACGACGGATAACGATCATTCATTGTATTAATGAAACCAAAATAATTGAAAATAAAATGGTAGCTTGAATGACTCAATAAAATATATTATTGTTGTCACGAACACCAGTTTTGTTTTACTGCACACCCCCTTTACAACAACTTTATTAGCTTTACTGAATGACCGCGAGTTATTAATTTTATGTGTAAACTCCAGTAGAAGAATGAAGAAAGGCATCAATACAATAAACGGTATTTGTTGATATGCATTTGCAATTAGCAAATGGTTGACTTAATGTACGTTATTCATAATCTTAATAAATGTTAGTTATTGTTATAGAGTAATCTTCTAATTAAAATAATCAACTTAATTCATTGATGTAATATTCACTCATGAATAAGCGTTGCAGTTTCTTCATTGAATTAAAAAAATTGAAAATAATATTAAGCATTGAGAATTTACCAAAAAACATCAAAAGAAAATGCTTAGACAATTAACCATAAAAATACTACCACGGCATTTTTTATTCATGGTCCCTTGAGGGAGAAATCACCATATATACAGAAAAGGGAATAGAAAAGTGGGTTTCTGCGTACCAACCGTCTTTAGCATTCCTCCAAGGGTAAACACACATTCTTCAGTGTCGTGCTTCCGTGTTATTTTCGATTTCATTGCGTTCATATGGTGAATATTTTTATGAAAATTGTACGGTAAAATAACATTGTATATTCGTTCGTATTATTTACAAAAATATTTATTGAATGTGTGCAAATTTGGTTACCATAACAAATCGTATCTATGGACTAATGTAAAGTGATTTGTTATAACAATGAACACGAATTTATTTCATTAATAAGAATTTGGATTTAACCTTGGATGGGAGTCTTAGACTCGATAATCATCTCTCGAAGTGCATTAGAACAGCCTATGCAGCTTTGAAGCTGGTATATCCACGCCGCCACTGTTTTTCAGTTAATTCGAAGAAAATCTTTTGCGAAAGCTTAGTGCTGTCACAGTTATCATATTGTTGTGATGTATGTGGACCTTGTTTGAGGGCGGATACCTCTGCGGGTATACAGAGGGTTTAAAATTCATGTTTGCGTATGATTTTCGGTATAAGGAAATATGAGAGAATTTTTTACACATTACCTGAAGTGGGATGGCTGAATATGAATGCCGGTTATGAGCGCTTGTTCATTCCACAAAATTATTTTATATAAGCAGCCCACTTATTTGTATCAAAAAAATTGATTTCCAACTGATGTACACAATCTGAATTTGAGGTAGGTAGCGGTAGGCTTTTTTTTTTTTCTCGGTGGTTGTATATAATAACTAGTAATACGGTCCTAAATGAATGCAATTTTCTTTAAATATGTCACTTGTTATTTTTTAGTGTATTCTTCCTGTAGAGTACACACTTTTTCCCTATTTAACCGATTCTGTGTTTCCTATATTTCCCGAGATAGTTTCTGGAGTTTACGGACTCTAAAATGAGTCATTTGCGGACGAAGGTTCATTAAGAAATTTATATCAGGCAGTTGTATTCTATGTTTGGCCACTTTATTGAGTGACGTATACTCAGCTAAATAAAAAAAAAGGCAAACCATCTGTAGTCTGTATAATTATTAGTTTACAAACGAAATTATTGTTATTACGAAACAACTACAAACATACACTAATATTTTCTACAAGGAAATGTTAACTATTAAAAGTCTGGTGCTAGGTTCATATAGGTGTGGAATGTTTGTCCTTATCAAACGGTACATTAGAAAAAATTTGCACGTATGTAATTCACACTCTATGAGGTGCTAAAGTAATTATAAACACACTCGACGTCATCTCTTGTAATAAATATGCCATCAGATTAAATAACGAATGTCATAGGTAAGATTGTGGTAGTATAGGTATATGTTATAAATAAGATATATAGAGAGATATATAAAAAAGATAAAGACTAACCTTTAAAATAATGATAACAACATAATTTATTAATACAATCAATAACTAAAATTATAGTGAATACGCTATTAATACATAACATAATCACATAACAGTCGCATTATATGAATTACGTGTAGATATGTACTGGTACATACCTATACACATACAGGGTAGCGCAATAGTGGGACAAAGATTATTTTTATGAAAATTTATGAGAACAATTTAAGAATATTTTCATTTATAAAAAGCAGGGTGCTAAATTAGTATATTTTTTAAATACGATAGGCTATTTGTATGTGTGACACGTTTAGATCCCTCCAATAACTCTACATACGACACCCTGGTTAGTTTTATATTTTATTTCGCCGTTTTATTTAATTACTGTTAAATATAGCATAGTTGGGGTACCTATATAAATAAATATTTAAAATATAAATCCTTAATGGTTACATGGGTTAGAATAATTTGGATTAACACAACTAATAGCTGACCGATATTTTTGTTATTATTAAAAATCATAGGGAAATTATTTAGTTAGAGTAGGAAGATTTCAATTGCTATGGAATTATAATATGGAGCCTTATGTAGCGCCTTTAGGTGGAGCACGGAGTTTAGGATCAATTGCAATTATATATTCATAAATAAAGTGTGGCCAATTTATCGCAGATCGCAGATCGCTTTGTTTTCGGAGTACCAGAAACTCTCCTTTACCTCCTCCGTCGGGTGACATCTACCCAGGTTTCCGGTTACTCAGTTTGCCTTCCATCCGGGTAGATTTTGTCTTGTCTACTTGGCTTGTGTTTCCATCGCCTGTGATGATTGACACAGCTCCCAGCTGCGTCGGAATCACTGCAAGATCATCCTAGGTCTCCTGTGTTGCCACGGGATCCCTGGGAAGTAATCCTGTGATCGTCTGACGAGAGGGTTGGGATGGTCCCGAGCCCTTTCGAATGTTTTCCCTGCGATTCTCAATATGTAGTCCCATATGGGTACCATCTTGGTATCCCTGTGGATGGTGTCGTTCCTGACGTACCAAGGTGCTCCTACGGCCATCCGGAGCGCCTTGTTCTAAAACACGACAAGTTTTTTGATACCGCATGGCGCAGTCGTTGCCCAGCAAGGCGCGGCATATGTTAAAGAAGGTCGGATAATGGACTTGTAAATCCTGATCTTGCAAGCAGGATCAACTCTACTTGTCCAACCGATAGTTGGATTCAGTGCGCTGAGCAGTCTCTTTGCACGATTGACGGCGAGTTGTACATGTGGTCCCCATGTTGAGCCTGGAGTCCATTAGGATTCCCAGGTATTTGGCCTCGCGCCGCCAGGGCACGACGCCTTGTTGTATAGTCAGTTCGATTGGGTCTCCATGTATGTGCCTTCGCATTTCGGACTGTGAGAATAGCACTGCCGCGCTTTTCTCCGGATGAACGGCGATCCTCCATCGCTCGTAGCATTGCTGCAGCAAGTCCAACTCTTGCCTCTATTAGTCAGGCATCTGTTGACTGGATGTATAAATATACATCATCCGCATACATCGCCAGGTTGACGAGCGGGATGGTCGGTATGTCGGCGGATTAGACGCTGTAGAGCAGCGGGGAGAGTGTTGACGCCCGCTGTTATTATCCTTATGGTAGAGTAGGTGTTTCGCAGCTTCACCTGGAAAATCCTCTCCGGGAAACGAACGACCGGATTAGCAGTACCAATTTCTTGGAGATTCCCTCACTGAGCATTTTGAAAAGTAAGGCCTGATGCTAAACCTTGTCAAACGCTTTTGTGACATCTAGGAAGACTGTGCCAGTGTATCGACACTTGTTGAATCCATCTTTGACCTTTTCAACAAGGCGTAGTACTTGCAGCGTGGTGGAATGCTGCAAGCGAAACCCGAAGTGGGTGTCCGAGATGATGTGGCCTTCCTCTACCTCGTCTCGTAGCCGATTCAGGATGAGCTTTTCGGCAACCTTCCCTAGGCTGGGAAGTCGATCGATAGGTCTGTAGCCGTCTGTCCAGATGGTCGGATGGGCCTTTTTCTTTATCACGATAACATCAGTCATTTTCCAGGAGGAGGGGAAGTGGCATAAGCGAAGCATCGCGTTAAATTTATTGGTGATGAAGACGATTGCTTTCCTAGGCAGATTTGTTAGGGCCTGATTCGGTATCTTGTCGGGGCCAGGAGCCTTCCGACGTCGAAGCCTCTTCAAGACCGACTTGGTTTCCTCCGGCGGGCCAATTTATCCTGTCATAACTTTAGGTCAATTATAATAACAAAAATTAACACCAAAGAAATTAAATGCTTAGTGGAGAGTTTAAGCTAGAGTCTAAATAATTATATCATACAGGGCCACAAAAATATCAGTTTAACGAAATATAAGTTGATCTTTCTTTTTTTTTTAAATGGGGTACCTGTACCTAACTTTTCTATCATATACAGTTGTTGATTCTCCCTCACTTTCACTAAAGTTATATCAATCTTTGCTAGTTCTTTTCGTTTTTTTGCACGTGTATTAATTCTATTAAAATTCTTTTTAATTAAGGGGACCGGTTTCGTTCAAACGAGAAGGTTCATTTTTGTACAATTAATTTTAATAATTTTAAATTTTGACTATTTTTAATTTGCTTTTATTTGTAAATATTGTTTTTAAAAAAAAATCTTAATCTCTAATCTCATATTGTTCCAAACTAATTACTAATTGATTAATATTTTTAATATACAATTCTCATTATTGATTAATTCCTTTATTTCCTTCACACAGAGTCAAAAAAGCATTATAACTAAATAATAAATAAATATTTCTCATGCTTATCGTTACTTTGAAAGAACAAAGTGACACGACAGACAAGAAACACCATTTTTATTCAAAAAGGAAAGTGATTTAATATAAAATCCGCATAAGACTATGTGCCTAGAACAGAACTAAAAAACGGAACTGTTGAGTTTATAAACTTGTCGAAACCGCTTTCGTCCGAGACACCAAAGCAGAAACAATCGCCTAAAACACGAGTTTCGAAAAAAATTGTAAAAAGTTGCGGGTTTGTTTCTTTTTCGCCACGAGGTTCTATTTTATCAATCTGGTAAAAAATCGCCTTTAAACTAAAACGCACCACCACTAAACTTTTTATGAGATAATTAAAAAAATTCAAATTGATATCTGCTTTTATAAGAAACAGCAATAAGACGTATAAAGCTAGACGTCCACTGATCCGCGTCGAACGTGCCGCAAGCGCGGCACGAATCGCATATATGGATTCTTTTCAAAAGAATTATTGATAGTGCGTTCACTAGGCCGCACCGCACGCATCGTATTGCTGTCATTTATTCTTTTGAAAAGAATCCATTTATGCGATTTGACCGACTCTTGCGGTGCGGGTCAGTAGACGTCTAGCTTTGTACAAGAGTCACTTCCTGCACCACGTAACATTTATATTAAAATAGATATAAATATGTCACTGTAAATCTATAAACTCCGATGGTGTTTTTTATTTTCGTTCGCCAACTATTGATGTCTTTGGTTATCTATAAAAATAAATGATAAAAATACGATTCTTTCATATTTTTATCACTCACGAACGTATTTTCCGTACCCTATATAAACTGATTGTGATAATTAGTTAAAATTTTAATTTAAATATTGGTATTATAAACGACATCAAAATTAGTTATAAAAAACGGTTTTAGAAATCGATTTCAAAACCGGTTAGCTTTCGTTTTAAAAAAGATTGATCCCCACAAACAAAGCCAGCGTGACAAAAACCAGTTTTGTTTTGCAGTCCTAGGCTTTACAGGTTTATTTCTGATGTAGTACAACTTACTCTACACTGAGAAAAAGAAATTGCATTAAATGAAAAGTTTATAACGTTTGTTTTTTATCATGTTAAACGAAAAGAATACCTTTTCGCAGAAAAGTGTTTACATTATTTGAAAGTAGCCTGCTGTTTTGCGGGAAAAGTACATGCTTTTGGAAGAAAAGTAACCGTAATTTAATTAAATGGAATAAATATTTTATAATATCTGTATAACTTCTGTATATAACATACAATTACAACATACTAACCTGGTATATTTATCAGATCAACATCTGATAGGACTCTACTGAGATGATCGCTGCGATAAACTCCCAATACCAGTTGCAAAGGGTTGGCGGTTTGTACAACATCCTAACGACGTGTCCCTCCATATATGATAAACATGGGCTGCATGGATTTTTGGAGATAATTCATTTTTATTTCAATCAAAAATGATCACGACATTTTATTGTGTTTACGCTTTTCGGTAAAACCGCAAAAAAGTCAAGTCTAAAGTGAATAAATGTTGTAAGAAAAGGAAAAAGACCTCTTCATTCAAAATGCTTACGGTTTTCTGTCAATGTGCAGAGTTTTCAAGTTCAAAATAAAGAGGACTTGAATCTGAATCAACTATCAATATGTTTCACTTAAAAGAAAGAACTGCTTATACAAAAAAATATTATATTCGGAGAAACGCGTAGGTTTAAAATTATATTCCTTTTGAAGGTGACATCAAATCATGTTGGCCATATAGAAAACGCAAAAACTTTTGGTTTAATGCAATTCCTTTTGAATAAAAAGGATATTTCTCTCAGTGTAGGTGCGATATTGAAGGAATTTTAAGCACTATGTAATTTTACATATCCAAATGTAATAGGAACTCTACGAATTATGCACTTACAAAATAAAATGTAACAGGCGTATTTTTCATTAGAAGTCAGTTGGAAATTTCATTAACTGGAAAGAACAGAGAAAAAAGATTATTTAAATCAAGATAATATTTCTTTGTCGTTATTTGAAAGGACTATTTCCTTTTTTCAGTTAATATATATATATTTTTTTTCAACTAAATATGGTTTTCATTTCAATGAAAGAGAAACATATTAACTAAAACGAATGGTTCTTTTAAATAGCCGCTTTGATTTAAAGAATCCTCTTTATCTTTGTAATATATTATATTTCGTTTCTAAATACAATTTAAATGTTCTGATGTTACTTTTATAACATTTTAATGTAAATTTACCAGTGCTTCCAACAATCCTTAAGGTAAATTTAGAATTTACTTGTTACAGTATATTTTAAAAAATTTTGGACTATTTTTTATCCTTTAACAATGTTTAAAGGCCACTATACATTTCGGTCTTTTTCATCGGGTTTGCCCGTCCTGTTTTACCGACGTTCAAAACCGATGACCCATGCTGTTCTTGAAAGCATGATGGGTAAGCACGTTAAACCTAAATACGAGCAGCCATCCATTGGTTTCGACCGAACGGTTTGACACGACGCACAGTGGTCCAGAAACGCACTTTTGCGGAAATAAATCTATAACTTTTGATAGAATTGGAATTTTTTAATAATTTTTTCAGGATAATGAGATTATATATAGGCGATTTGAATTGCATAAAAGAAAAAAGGATTAAGCATACAATCACGTCATACTTATTGGCGGAAATACATAAATTATTCAAATAATGTTAGGTATTGCAGTTTCTATTCATTAATTTTTTTTTCAACTATTTTAGTTAAATATACATATGTATATTAATATTAACAATAATAATAGCAATGATAATAATACAAAACCGGAAAATATTCAGAAAATCAGAAAATATTCAGAAGAATTATTATAACCGCTTGCTATGCTTAAAAATGTTTTAACATTATTATAAACAACCAGAAATGGTTAGATATTTTTTAACAATACACAACTGAACTAATTACTAATAGTAGAGAAATTTCCCGTCAAGTGATACTGAATAAGAGAATATGGTTTAAGTCAGAAAGTATGTAGTCCAAAATAAGAGGAACAGCTATTGCGTCCCAAGAGTACTAGATTCGCTCATCATTCTTAAACAAATAGCCGTCTTATAAAAGACGCATAAATAAAATAAATAAAACAAAGCATATGTGCATATATGTATGTGTATATTATTCGTATATAAATGTTATTGTAATTAAGCAAAGATTTTTAAAAATTAAAACGAATCTGATAGGATTCACATACCTAAATCAGTGCAGTAATTAAATTAATGATTTTCTGTATAAAAAACAAGAAAAATGGCGAAAGCACTTTAATCAGTTTAAAAAACACTGAAAAGCATACATATTCAAACATTTAAAAAATAATAGCACAATACCAGACCAACTGGATATTCATAGGTATATCCATAGAGAGTAATTTGAGGGTATAATCTATAAATCATTTCGAAGTTAATCTTTAGCGTCATCGTGAAATTCAAAATTTTTTTAGGAGGCAAACGTCTCACATTTGAAATAAGCGGATCGGGTGTTAGCAGCAGAATATGCATAATGTCCTCATTTGTTGCTTTACGAGAAAATTTTAGCGAACGGTGGGCTCTATACTTTTTATAATTTTTATTTTGGGCTTGTGCTTCCTCTGACAATAATGCTACAGGCAAAGCAGCTCTGTCTATTATATCTTTACGATGAATTAAAACTTTATGCACGGTTACAGGCATATAGTACCCATTATACCTAGCTACATATAATTCTGCATGTCACGCGCGTACTTTTCAAATTTATCGGAATCAATTACTGCCCTACTTGTTATTACTTGCTAAATTACGCTAAATCTTTCAATTAGTTCTACATCAACACCTGTTATATCTGCAGTCATTTGAGGATTTTAAAAAAAACCTTCTAGCGGTATTGCCATCATTCCTGGTTCCTGAACCTTGGTATACAAAATCTACTTTAATCCGCATCAAGCATTGTAAAATGTAATTCATAAGTCATTCTAATGGGGCATTCTAGAAGCATTATTTCTGTTACGTGAAGTTGCCGAATTTAATCGTTCACTGCTTTAACTTCCGCAGTAGTTTTCTCAATAGCTTCTTTCGCATATTCAAATTTTATAGGTTGGCAATATCGTGTAGATGCTGGTTGGGGATTTTTCCGTAATGCATGTGTTGCGTTTGCTGTCAATCTCATTTCTAGTGGGACAGTAGATATCATAAATAAATTCGCATCTGTTATGCCAATATCGCTGCTAAAACTCTGTTTGTATTCACTCTGCCCTGAAGCTCCATCACAACCCCATTTACTAATCAGTGTAAAATTATTTTCAGCAATTTTATCGATATCACCTAATTTGCTAAGTAAAAGTCGTTCAGCAATGTGGTTTAAAAGATCTTGTAATGATACATTTGCACCACTTTCTGTGATTTCTATGTCAGAAGCACTGAAAATATAGCCAAAAAATGAGCTAAAACATGCATTGCAAAATAATTTAAAAACATTTTACCAAATTAGAAAAAACGATTTTTTTTTGTAGTACGAAAGAAAGGCAATATATCTCCACTAAATCTACATTTAAGGATTACAGTATATCTAAAAAAAATACCATATAGACATTCTTAGAATAAATATGGCTTTTATTTCCAATACATAAATACCTTCGTGGGCAGATAAGTGAAATAAAAAAAACATGCTTCTAAAAACTAAAACTTAAAAAATTAAAAATCAATAGACCAAGATACCTATATACAAGTACACACATATACACACATTCAAATTGACATAACATACATAAATATAAATGTAGCTATAGATATATCGAGATACATTGTCGGCTGCCTAATACAATGGCGAATGCTAACTTTATTAGACATGCTCGTAATTAAATGTGATTTTCTTGGAGAGGAGCAAAAAGGAGCAGCTGATTCTTTTTGGACATTATACTAGAGGCATTAGAGGTCATGTACATGTAAAAATCAGCTTGTCGATAATTGCCGATGACCACTAAAAGTCTACCTGAACTTTTTTTTCATGTATAAATGTAGTATTTAGAAAACTGTTGATAAAATCAAGCATTTTACGAATTAAATCAATTTTTTTAGCAGTCACATAAACTATAAGGATCATAGAACATACTCCAGAAGTTATATTCAATTTAGATGACAACTTATTCAAATACAGCATTATTAATTCTAACAAAAATATGTGGTTATTTCAGGATTTTTATTTATGCCAACTTTGAGCGGGGATATTGAATAGTTTATTACGAATAAATATTGCAAAACAGCATTTTTCATGAAGTTTGAACATTTAACTAACTATTTACGGCAAATATATCATTAGGTTTCATACTTGTCAAAAGCGATTTTTTGCCGGCCCTGGACCACTGTGCGACGGGCAAAAGGCATCCGTCCGTTTTGATTGACGGGTTGGACGTCGGTTAAACACGATGGAAAAAACCGCAGTGTATGGGGTCCTTTATATGAAGTAACCTTGAAAAAAATGTAAGTATTTTATACAACTATGCACTAGAATTTTAAACATTGTCATCGGCAATTATGACCTTGCATGTTTGTTATGTAAAACATGTATGAAATAACTACCATACATATTTAAAAGTTTAGTGTTGTACAACAAATTAGAATAAAGTGCAAAAAATGGCAAGCATTTATTGTTGCTTAAAAATAAAAGTTACGGCCGTTTGCACCGTTCGTGATTAAGTTATAATTAAAATTTAATCATAATTAAAGTCATAATTAAACTCTCTTGCACCGATTGCTTAACGAATAATTAAATCCTTAATTCGTGATTATCTTTAATTAGTACCCAAGGTACGAATTAAGTCATAATTAAAGTTGGCCCAAGCGTAGTTTCTTTGTTTACAATGGCGTTTATAGGCGATTATAGGTTATGTTTATGGGGTTTGGTTATAATACAAATAATCTCTGACTAATTGAAATAGCTAGCTAATTAAAGTGTTCACTTAGAAGATTAGAACAAGAATAGCGCGTGCAAGAAGTGTATAATTGACAGGGTTTTAGAAAGTCCAAGGTAAATCAAAAATTAATTCCCGAAATAAAAACTGACAAGAAATGTGTTTGAGGATTACTCATGGTTTCAGGTGGGAATGACCCGGAGGTATTTCGTAATAGGAAAGGATATCTTTCTATAAATTCACAATTTTTATATGATGCTAATTTAAAAATAATGGATATTGTAGTACGATGGCCAGAGAATTCACACTTTAACGATCCATTCTTTTCCCTAAGCGACAGTGGATATGCCTCAAAAACATATTTATTGACCCCACTGTTAAAGTCTAAAACAGTTGTGAAAAATCATTATAATGAAAGCCATATCACAACACGGAATGTCGTTGACAGCATGTTTCTAAGAAGAATGTTTTCCAATACTGGCATATGGTTGTCCTCTTAAAGCTGAATACCTTTATGGCAGTAATAGTGGACTCAGTATTGCACATATAGCCACAAATGTGGGTGAAGAGGAAATCAATGAAGAAAATTAAATCAGAAATTTTAAATGGACAACTTCATGAGATTAATTATGACGCTGTTGATGATGTACCTGCTGCAACACAGGCATTACTAATTAATTATTATTTCAACAATTTGTAATTCATTGCTATATAGAAATTAACTTTTGAACATTTGTTTGTATTTGTTTCTTTGGCTTTTGTATAAACGAAATATATTTTATTTACTCTAAATGCATTATCACTTTGATTTTTTAAAGAAATATTGTGTATGATAATACCATTTATTTATTAAATAAAAGGAACAATATATATATATATATAAGGAAATGATGGTAATAATAAAATAATTCTAACAAGTAATAGCAGAGGTCAAATAAAGTATCAAAAATTGGAGCATTTGCAGAATAAACACAGAATTGCATAATGAAAAAAAAAACCTGCATTCACATATTAATTTCTATTTTAAAACTACTACTCAATTTTTTTTATTTCAATATCTAATTCTGTAGCAATTTTCTTTAGCTTAAATTCCAATAATTTTCAAATGCCGCTTAAAATCGCGCATTCGCATAGCGGCAATTTTCATTATGATGGAACAGTGTTCCCAATATAAATACGATTTTTGACTAAAAACTAAACTTAACGCACTACCTACCTATATTTCTGTCGCAAACTTTTTAATTAACTAATCATTAATTAAATTTGTTCGGTGCAATCCTATTCATATTTAATTCGTAATTAAATTTAATCTTTGATTAGTTAATTAAAATGTTAATCATAAACGGTGCAAACGGCCGTTAATCAACGAATGAATGTACAATTTTTCACAATCACGAATGAAAATTTAAATAAAATGAACAATTTTTAATTTTAAAGTAGAATTTAACGGTATAATAAACGATATTTCTACTGACGCGCTGCAATGCATATGTTGAAGCAGTGTACTGAAACAATCCTACGTTACATTTGAAAACCAATGTTTCTGATTCTCACCTAAAATATGTTTCGATCGAATGTTTTCAAATTATTTTGTTTTCTTTCTTCCTTTTCATAATTATAATTTAATAATTAAATTCACCTTTTTTTTAGCAAATTTAAAATATCTTCCTTTGTTCATTTACTATTATTTATAAATGTAAAATAGGAGAAGCTTTACGAGAGGTCAATGTATCGACGCGTATCCGCTATAATACCGCAGGCAATTTTTTTTCGCTCTGGAAAGTGATTGCTAGACGTCAAATACGTTACTTGTTCCTCTTTGCAATAACTTCAGAAGGTCACGGATAGTCCCGCGAAATACTCAGACAGCAATACAGACTAGTAACTTGTTTATTAGTGATGGTCATAATCGAATAACGGAAACTGAGTCATTGAATGATTGTGGAATAGGTAAGAACTCGATTATAACGTTCAATTAAACGTAAATTTAAACTAATATGAAGTACAAATTTTTATATATTATAGTATTTAGCATTCAATAATTTAATTATTTTTATAATTACTTTATTTTCCAGATCTAAAAAAATTATTAAGAGATTTTTATTATTTTCTCCCAGTAACCTCTCTGAAGTATGAATTGAGTATCGTGATCTGCTCGTGATCGATTATCTGCTAGATGGCACAAGACACTTCTGGATGCAAGTCACCTAACAAGTTACCTTTCCAGCTGCTTGCTAACGAATCGATAGTGTCCTCGCTTCTGTTTTTTTAGTTATAAGAGACTTTTAGTTCACAGGTAAATATATAAGATTCATATTTGCATAAAACAAATTTATTTCAATCAAAATAGAGATTCAAACTTGCTCAACTTTAATTCAGACATTTAAATATCAAATATTATTAGGTAGATTCGGTTAATTCAAACTACTAGAGTAATCTACTATTCACCTGTCAAACTAACAGTGTAACGGAATCTATAATTTGTATAAAATCTTATCGATAAATAGACTAACTACAATCGATTTATGCCAACGTAAATCTGAATATAAGCAAAAATTCCTATAAAAATACAGAATTGATGGCGGTTCTTGCAAACTTAACCCCAAGATGAAACTGACCGTGGACATTGTAGAAGCAAACATATTACTTGACTGTATAAAATCGATCAGTTATCGATGAAATATCTGAGTACATAGGAAGATCTCAATAAAGATGTGGCTCTAGGAAAATTATGGCCCAAACGGACGTACTTGGTGCTCAACAAGCGCTCAAAGGTTTTAATGGCAGTTAGGATTCTGCTCAGGATATTTTAGTACGAAAATCGCGACATTATTCAGGCAAATGTGGATTTCAATACAGTATAGATGATATATCGAACCTTTTTAGGATAAAATTTGTGGAATTGGGATATTTTTGAATGTGTGGTGTAAAATCGTAGGAGCAGCGAACATAACCACCATTCTCTGTTGTAGCCTGAGGAAGAATGCCTCATTTAAACTTTGCTACAGATTCAGCTTCGATGTGTCGATGTACAGGTAACCAACAAAAATTTGAACCAACCATGTCACATAAAAACTGGGTGAAACGATGTGTTAAAATATGAAAAAACGCAGAGAACTGCAGACCTTAACTTCATATCACAAAACACTTGCTTTTAAGAGTCCACCGTACCTGTTAATAAAATATAAAGCCTCGAACCAACTCGTATCGATATGCACACACTCTGGCTACCCGTTTTCGCGATCTCCATATCCTCATAGAATAACCTTGTTTGTATGATCGTGTACGTTTAATATTTTTAAAAAGGATACAATAGCATTAGTGGTAGTGGAGATGGCAAGAAAAGGTCGCTGCTCTTTTAGATATAATTTTAGTGTCAACATGGGAGGGATAATTACACAACAAAAAAAAGGAAAAAAGGAGGATGACTGTTTTCTTTAGATGTAAGATTTTAATTTACAACTATGTTCCACTGGCTCATGTATGCGTGCCTGCCCCTCGATGCATGTCTCTGAAGATTTCTGTGGTTTAACTGCACGGATGGAGAGGAGACAACCTCAACAAAAACCTAAGTTCTGGTCAATGGCTTTAAAATGGCAGAGGAAACTGGAATATGCGGACCTGAAATCAAGTATTTTGAAAGCTTGAGGAAATAGCCGGTTTTTTTTCTATACTTTTCTATAATACACGTTATTGAAAGTTGAAAGATGCGTCTAGTTCAATATTCACAGGAGTTACCGAAAGCAAGATATTATCACTATTGCTGACAGTCAAATAGCTATCAATACGCTAAGCTCATGCATAACCAACTCCAAGATGGTCTGAGAGTGGAAATTAAACCAGCTAGGCCGAAGGAACAAGGTAACCATTTTGTAAGTTCCGGGACACGCAGTGGTGGAAGAAGCGAAATAATGGGTAATTACGCCAAGAAAGGGTCTGAAACACTAGGGTATGAACCCTTTCGCAAGATATGCAACAATACAATACTGAAGAAACTAAAAAGTGAAATAGAGCAGAGGACATCTCACTGCTGAAATGATCTTCAGAGAATGACTAAGCTAAAACTCTTTTGGAAACCTGTAACCATAAGAGATTTACAGAATGCATCAACCTAAGTAAGAACAATATTCGTGTACTAACAGCCATCTTTTCAGATCAATGCGAACTGAAAGGACATCTGAATAAGGTTGTATTAGCAAGAGAATCTGAATGTAGATTTTGTGGGGAACAGGATGAAACATTCATTCATCTTCTCTGAAATTGCACAACACTGTGCAAATCAAGGGCATTGCATCTAGGAGCATTTGAAATCGAAGAAGGAGATTTACCTAACTTGGGACCAAAACAGACTAAAATGTAAGAACAGTAATATAAACAAAAGTAAGACAAGATGCAATAAATATTATAAATAATTAATAAAAATTAATCAAATCCTATCGTTAGTTGAGTTCAGTACATTACACGCAAGCTTAAATATTGAAGGCAATTATATAAACTGAAATTCAAAATAAAAGAACTAAAAGTGACAGCAATATTATAAAATTTGAACTTAGAAAAAGAAAGATATCAGCGACTAAATAAATTAGCATAAATGTCACTAAGGCCTTCAGTATCTCTTTGAAAGTTAATGGAATTCAAATGGCTGTTTATGAACCATGACATTTCTAAAAATAAACGTTTTCAGAGAATGGATTCTGTTGTTAAAATTCTCGCTTCGTCAAAATAAAATGATGATGTGGATTTATTATTTGTGTGTAGCAAGTCTGTTCTTTAATTTTTTGAGATGTTCATCTAATATAGCAGGGAGAACAATCCAGGCATGATATAATAGGCAACATTAGATATTTCTGTAGGATTTATCTAGTCTCTCAGTCTGGTGAAGAATTGACTAATTTTTTTAATAGTATATGTAACTATTGTTAATCTTGACGTTAAGTCAGGGATATATACTTGTAAATTCTTATGTTCCAAGAGAAACAGCGATAGAAGCCTCACAACCACTAATGCTGACAGGAGAAAGAATTCCATACGTCAAACAAGCGAAATACCTTGCAGTATGTTCGATCAAAGATATATATGGAATCCATAAGTCTTGAAAACAACCAAAAATGCTACCATTGCCTTGGCCAGTTGCAGGAAGTTGTGCGGTGGCTTTCTCTGCATATCTGTCGCGACTATAAAACAGTCTGCAAGTCCGTGAGCCACTAAAATACGCGTTTTTAGGTTTATTTAGGCGCTACAAATGTGCATAGAATCCCTCTTAAATTTCCGGTAGAGTTAAATTGTTGCACGAAAGTTATTAGTTGGTAATTATTTTAAGGAAGCTCGTGTGTGTTGTGACCGTCTTCACAAACAATGTTTTTCTTAGAAGTTGATTTACATTTTGTTTCTAGCGCCAGTTATGTATGTTATTGTTGTTTTAATATTATCTAAATGTTTTAATTTCGAAAAAATACTATTTAAAAAATTAAGGCGCAGTTAAATAATAAATATTGTATTATTTGAACCGTCTCAAGGTGATTTGAATTTGCATGTTGAATATTTCTTATGCTTATTCTGAGAAACAATGCACGATGTTTCTATTAAAAATAACGAATATTTATGATTAAAGAATTTTTGCATATCAAACAATTTGCAGATTGACGTAAATTTATAAGGAAAGGATCTGACGTATTGTCGATGAAACTAATCGAATGAAATTCCTAACGCAAATAACGAATTTTCTGTATTACATGTTTTCTGTAATACATAACTATGGTTAATATGATTGCATATTTGATGCCATAATGAAAAAGTATTTGAAACGTATTTTTGCAATACAGATAAACTCTACATGCTTTGCCATTACATAATTGATAACTGAATACTTTGAGTCGTGTCCTCCTTAAAAAGGAATTTTGTTGTGGGAGGTTCTGTGCTAATTTGCAATTTTTTTTTTCTGATATTTGATTTTTTATCACAGTTATGCGTACTATTTAAAATACAGAGTGCAATCAAATTTATTACGAACAAATCTGTCTTAAAACTTTATTTGAAAATTGAAACTCTATGCATACTAAATCAGAAATAAATCATTTTCCATTCACTAGTTTGTAGTTCATGTTATCACCTAAATATTCTTTTGAAAAAGCAAAGCAAAAAAGTATTCAAAAACTTACCCTAACTTCTTCAATTTCATAGTACGTTTCCAATTTGAATATATATTTTTACTGCTGTATGGTAGACTCCGCAACGTTTTTCAAGTAGGCAATAAAATAAATGATTGAAGCCACTTTTAAGTGTAGGAATCAATATCTGATTAAACACTTCATCTTTTGATCGATCCGTAATAGTACGTGTGTTGCATAATTTTAAAGAATTATTTTCTTAAACCACGAAATATCCGTATTTCTTGGTCGGAGTTTCATCTTTTCTTTAGAATGTGCGCGTGGTACACTGAAAACCGAATATATTTAAACCAATAAAATATATTTTCTTTGAAACAAGCATGCCCTTTGTTGTTTCAAATATATGCAAAAAATTCACACTATTGACTGAAACAAAATATTTAGTTAGAAAGTTTAATATATTCAAACAAATTATTTAGTTCAGTATGGTCTTAACACAATAATATAATTCAACTTTGTAAAAATGTTGGATTGGTTCAATTACTTTCATATTGTTGAGACAACACAATCGGTACTTTGTTAACTCAAACAAATTTGCAAAGATTGCAAGCTTTTTACAGTAAGAAATTAATTAATTAATTATTTCTGCTGATAACTGTAATAATTAGGGCGAAGTTTCCTACCCATACAGGGTTTTCCACGGAACTGGCTGGTTAGAAGTTTTCCGGCTTAACGAAATTCCTCAGTTTTAAAAAATTGGGGTTTTGCAACAAGTTGGCACTTACCTTTCTTTCTAAAATATTTTCACCTTTTTTGCACTTCCGGTTAACCGGAAGTCGCCACGAACTTTGTTATTTTAAATGGAATACCCTATATATTATTATATTTTTGAATTTACCATAAAATTCTATGACGATTACCATTAGGGTATCTTATACCTAGCTTCAACTGTTTCTAAGATATTACGATTTTTGTTAAAATTTTGACATTTACATTGTTGTATGTAATTGATTAATTCTCACTTGATTTAAGTGTCAGAAATCTCCGACTTTGAAATCAACAAGTACTAACATTGTTTTACCAAAACGTAGAAAAAAAATTCAGTGACATTATACAAGGTGTTTAAAAATTAGTGACATATCCAAGAATTTTGAATGTTGCAAAACTTAATTTTTTCAAATAGAACACCCTGTACATTTTTCTATTTTTGGATGTAGAATTAAATTCTATACCAATTTGCTGTAGCATTCCCTATACCCATCTTCAGTAGTTTTTCTTTTAATTACTCGTTTGTTTATCACCGCTTTCAAATGGCGAATAATTTCTATCTGGTGGCCCATGACATTAACATCACACAATTTATTATTATTAGTAAGTATTATTGTTATAACATTTGTTGTTACACGTCGCGTGTTCAGATCGATGAATATTATTGTGGAACTTATGAATTAGATAATGAAAAATATTGGAGGAGCTTATTCTAACCTAGATACCATAAATTTATTCTAGATTCACTGAGAATGCAGGAAGAACTTATAGAGAATTCAATGTAATTAAAGGAATTTATTGGTTGTTAATATATCTAACGGAATCCAGAAAATTTTGAAATGATTTTTTAATAGCTTGTTTCAATTAAGGAAATGCATAAACGATAACAAACAACATACAAAAATTGTTTCACTAAAACGTAGTGTGCTTGTCAGACCAATGTTTTAAAGTTTTTGATATATTAAAGTATTTTCAAAATTATAAAGGTTTTTATGAACGATATTTAGATACATGCATACTTAACAAATGCAATTTACAAGCAGCAGAAACTTGAACCATGACATAGAGCATCAAAAAAAAAATGCTCAATGTGAATTCTATTTACGTCCAAGCATTTTATTATTCGACGTCTTAATGTGTCGCCTTATACTTCTTCTCACTTCAAATGGGTCTAATTCATCAAACGTTCTCGTCACACGAATTATTAAATCTTGCTTGCTAGTAACGAAAGTTGCGTACAGTGTGTAATCTATGTAATGTATTATTTAAAGTTTTTCTTAATTTATTAGATATATTACCGAAAATAAATTCCTATAATTACCGTAAATTCTCTATAAGTTCATCCTGCATTTCTCAGTGAATGTAAAATAAATTTAAAGTATCCAGGTTAAAATAAGCTCCTTCAATATTTTTCATTATCTAATTCATAAGTTCCATAATATATATGCATTTATCTGAACACGCGACGTGTAACAAACATGATTATAAATAATACTTACTAATAATAACAAATTGTTGTGATGTTAATGTCATGGCCCACCAGAAATTATTCGGCCATTTGAAAGCGGTAATAAACAAAACGAGTAATTTAAAAGAAAACTACCGAAGATGGGTATAGGGAATGCTACAGCAAATCGGCATAGAATTTAATTGTACATCAAAAAATAG
The DNA here is from genome assembly GCA_004143645.1 of Protaetia brevitarsis. NCBI lineage: Eukaryota > Metazoa > Arthropoda > Insecta > Coleoptera > Scarabaeidae > Protaetia > Protaetia brevitarsis. The sequence goes on along the minus strand of RXPK01002323.1, from coordinate 75,381 downwards.
AAAAATGTACAGGGCGTTCTATTTGAAAAAATTAAGTTTTGCAACATTCAAAATTCTTGGATATGTCACTAATTTTTAAACATCCTGTATAATGTCACTGAATTTTCTTTCTACGTTTTGGTAAAACAATGTTAGTACTTGTTGATTTCAAAGTCGGAGATTTCTGACACTTAAATCAAGTGAGAATTAATCAATTAAACACGACATGTAATGTCAAAATTTTAACAAAATCGTAATATCTTAGAAACAGTTTGAAGATAGGTATAGATACCCTAATGTAATCATCATAGAATTTTATGGTAAATTCAAAATATAATAATATATAGGGTGTTCCATTTAAAATAACAAAGTTCGTGGCGCGACTTCCGGTTAACCGGAAGTGCAAAAAAGGTGAAAATATTTTAGAAGAAAGTACAGTGCCAAATGTTGGCAAACCCCAATTTTTTAAACTGAGGAATTTCGTTAACCGGAAAACTTCTAACCAGCCAGTTCCGTGGAAAACCCTGTATAGTTACGTTCAATTGGTATATGTGATACAGCCATTGTTGTAAAGATGTCGCCTCTCCTATATCACTCAAACACGGTTATAAAAAGTTGATTTGGTGCATTTACCGGAAAAAAAACATTGTATACCGTCAAAGGAGAATTTGCAAACATCACATACAGATCAAAATAAATTAATAAGATCAAAACTTCTCAAATTAAGGACCCTTCATTCCCTGATCCAACAGTCCAGCTTCACTGTACGCAAAATTCTACGGAAAATTCACTATTGCATTTGCGGCAAGCAATATGCAATTTATATTCCTTTTATAGGTAGGTTATGTCAGTATTGCAGTAACACTTTATTGAACAGTGAAATTTTGTGGTAAGATTTGATATTAAATTTGATTAAGGAATAAAAGAGCTGCCGTAATAGATAAGGTAAGTAATTCTGACAAAATTATTGTTTGAAATAAAAAAGGAACGCAATAACCTCAATTAAATATTTAGTAAAGTGAAGCACAATGCATATTTTACTTAAAACAAAAATATTGTTACTATAAAAAATATATTTCAAATAAGCAAATAAATCTAATTGTTTCAACAAAGTGTTTTATTCTTCTATGTGTTATTTCTATTTGAGTCAATAAAATTTATTGTGTGAAGTAAATGTTCCATTTGATCAATTTTACAAAATTTTATTTGAACTAAACATATATATCTCATTATTTCAATGAAATAATTAGTTATTTTAAATATTACATTTACACATACCCAATAAAACTTTTTATTTGAGCATAATATTTTATTTGTTTAATTCTATTAAAGATATTGTTAAAACAAACAAATTTTATTAGCAAAATTATTTGTTTCGCCCAACAATATATTTGTTTGCCCATATTTAAACAAAAATTTTAGCCAATATAACAAAAAATTGAGTCAACCAATTGGGTTTTTCAGTGCGGTTAATTAGTCGCCTTTCTCAAGTTTCTGTGCATCAGTTGCCGTGGTATTTATATTGCGCTTTGTGTTCACACTAGTTAATAGTTGTCGTTTATAAGTTACATGTGTTTCTTATTGTTATTAATTCCTATTTTTCTATGTATATTTCTCTGACACAGTTCCGATAGTTGAGGAACCGGGTATTAGTATTACAATGGAAATTACTAAGGGTTGTCCAGAGGGTTCGCGTTCGGAACCGGGGTATTGGAATATTATATACTATAGTCTCTTTGAAATTATATTACTAAAGGGTTGTGAGATAGTCGCGTACGCGGACGATACTAAGTTATTAGTTAAAGCAAGGCAATATAATACTTTCAAAAATAGGGCTACTCAGGCTTTAGCAAATATTTTAAATTGGAGTTTAGAAAATAAATTAAATTTTAATGCGGGCAAATCAGGGGTGATATTTTTTGGCAAACCGGAGCAAAGAAAGCCTACATTTAAATTAGGGGAGGGTAGAATTTATTGCAAAGAATTTGTTAAATATTCGAACTGGGAATTTATACGGGACGTGAGAATTATAATAGATAGCTTATCTCTTATCTGTATTAGAGGCGTTAGGAAATTTAAAAATTCCGACTGATTTGTTATTAAATATTTGCGATATGTAGCGTGAGGGGGATATACAACTTTTTTAGACAAGGAGTCACGTAGGTATAATCTGTAATGAGAGGGTGGATCAATTAACGAAGGAGCGGTGTGTAAAGGAGATAGCGCGATTATTAGATTTGGGCTAATTTCGGTTAGCGCAGTTAAAAAAAGCGTTTAGGGATAAACTTGATAATAATTGCCAGACTAGCTGGGATATTACTTTGAATGAAACATGGACTAGGCATTTTATCGGTAGCGTTACACGTGTTAGGGAAATGAGGGTTAATTTATGTGACAGGCGGTAGAATTAATGATAGGTGACGGTAATTTTAAATCATATTTATCTAGAATTGGAAGAGTTAATGATTCGCATTGTGAATATGGTGGGGTAGATATAGCGGAGCATGTCTTATTTGAATGTACATTCACTGATGAGTGGCGGTCGCGTACGGAAGTAAGGGCATTAGCTAAAGGGTTAAATTTGCCGCGACGCGAAACAGATATTAGAGATAATGAGTCGGCCGGGGCTTCTTTCCAGATCCTTCCAGAGTAAGGTTTTTGCCATGGTTTTCTCTTACTTCTTAGTCATTGAGTTTATATAAGTATATTATGTATAATCAATGTCCTTGGCGAATACTGGGAGATAACGAAACTCGTTCAATGGGCGCATTTAATAACAACTGAAACCTTACCGCTTTACAGTGGACTCGCGATTATGTGATCTAATCACATTTAACATATTTCAGCATTTCACATAAAGTAGTATTCATGTGGTTGCGAGGCTGCTGTATTATATTTTTGTTATTAATAGTGCTGTTTGGATGCTAGGATTTGAAATTATCCGGATATCCTATACTATCTAAAATCTACTATCCGGTACCCAGATCCAGATCCGGTTTTCGCATCCGGATCCGAAAATCATATAAATTGTCGACCAACTCAATATTAGCGTGCTTTCTACATATGCACACACTCACTTTGCATTACATATACATATTTGCATTATTGGAGCAGACATGAGGTTTTGGATAGCCGATCCGCATCTGAGGTTTCGAATAGCAGATCCGGATTCAAGTTTCCGGGTAGCAGATCTGAGGATAACATTAAGATCTTAGCACTAGTTATTAACAATCATAGGGAAATTATTTAATTAGAGTAGGAACACTTCAATTGTTATGCAATCCATGTAGTACTTAGAATAGGTAGCCTCATGTAGTACCTTTTAGGTGGAGCACGGTGTTGAGATAATGTGTAATTATTTGGTTTTCTTAAATAAAGTGCATATGTATATTTAAAGTTTCGGTTGAAGTTTTGCGAAATCAGGTAGGGTTTATATCTCAACGTTCAAACTGGAAAGCATTGCTTGCTACCTGAAAAATACCGGACCTCCAAATAGCAGATAGTAGCAAGAACATGGAGAAATTAGTGGAGATATGGACAAGAAATTAAATCTTGAGATAAATAGTAAAAAAATGCAAATCACTTATGATAAACAACAATAACAACAGGAGCAAGGATGCAACAAGTAATGGATCACAGATTAAGGAAAGCTAATAACATATTACTATCTAAATTGAAAAAAAGGCAAATAGAAAAAAATACTAAATTAAGGGTGTGTAACACAATCGTACTACCAACCATATCATAGGCAAGGGAATGTTGTATGTATAAAATCAGTTACTTTATATAATATTTATAATAGATAATTTTTTTTCTGTTAATTAGTGAATGACTTCTTTCGTTATTATTACGTTTTGAGACGACATTCCACCTTCTTTAATTATGTTCAGTGCGTTCTAAATGTAAAATATTATGGCATCCGGCAATAAAATTGATAATAACCGCTCTTTAGTATTGCAATTATATTTACCGGGTTGTCAAACTTTGAAGTTCTTCACGAAGAATTTATTAACAGAAACATTACAATAAAAGGTTAAAGTTTTAAAAAGACGTAACTACGTGTTAAAATGAAGTAAAACTGTCCGAGTGAGAGGCAGGTCGCAAGGCTTGCAATGGAGTCTATTAATATTTAGATACATGTTGTATAGTTTGTCCAATATTATATACTCCATTACAATTTTCATAGGGTATTTTATATGCAATATGTATAAGCTTAATAAGGAATTTTTTAATTCAAAGTAGAGAAATTTTGATGCGTAAATTGATGGTAAGGAAACATATCTAATATCTTTAATGCTCTCTTTTTGTTAAGTTCTAGGTAATTGTTGAATGGTAAAATATGTGTCATGTGTTTAATTATTAATAGCCTACATTCTGAATTTGTTAGGTGAATGGTTCTATAAGATAAATAGATAAAAAACCAAACATCGGAAAACAACCACGAAAGAACATTATAGTAAAAAATCTTATTGTCGATTGATATAAATTGATTTGCACAAATTAGTTATTTTGAGGGAAAGGGGTATTAATATTTATAATATCATTATACAGCTTTCTATAATACAATTACAAGTATATATGATTTGTTAAACTTTAATTGTTTATTTTAGAATTATGTGATTTACATTGTAAACGATTAATTTTTTTAATGACACATAATTATTCTGTATTTAAGAAAAGTCCAATTTCTCCTAATACGGCCCATTACCTCATTTGCATACTTTTTCGCAACCTGCCGCGACAGGTAATGAATTGTCCCCGGTAAAGATCAATAGTCAAATCGTTATATCTATTGACAGATTATAAAAGAACCAGCTGATCACATATTACATACATATGATGACCTCATAAAATTTCCAAATCTGGAGATGCATCCGATATTCCATTCATTAAATGTGCATCAAAATAGTTCAAGGCGGTTATACCATTACATCTAGTGTGCCTTTCGAATTGTGTTTGCACATCACTTTATCTCACCATGATTAAAACACATTTAAAACGTTAAATAAATAGTTAAAGTGAAAATTTTCTTAAATTGAAAAGGGTACCTATTACAATATGAGGAACAAAATGTTTATCATTTGTAATTGGTTGTCATAAAAAGGGAGTATTCTTAAGATTTTACATTTTATAATTTCCCTTTGCAATTGCATGAGTGCAGATGTACGGATACTTTAAAGTTTTTCTGCAATATTGTATGCAGCGCTTGTAGTACACAGTAAGAAATATTTTAAAAAATTAATGGAATGGAGGGATACATGTTTAAACTCCATCTTCAAATCGTAAATAAAACACAAAAGTCAAAAGAGTATAAAATATATTAAATTTTAATTTCATCTATCTGATGAAGCCACTGTGTGGTGAATTTTGTAAATCTAACAAAAGACGGGTTCACAAAATATTTTGTGAAGTTCACCTTATTGACGCCCCTCTTTTGTTAAATTTATAAACTTCACTTGTAAGTGTACCTCAAAAGTTGTTGCAATTTCTTGCTGCATATATAATCAGCACCTTAAAACGTCCAAATAGTAGTACGCAATGACATATCGTTTCATTTATCTATTTGCCTATTTGCATATATTGGGTGCAATAAGAAACAGGACCGTTTGTTTAGGTCATTCTACAGTATGTAAATATATGATACCAATAAATTAATATCAAGGGCAATCTATGGGTGGAGAAAATATGAGTTAGAAATTTGTGTACATGGATAGCTATCTACCAGATACACGTTTTTTTTATATATATATATATATATATATTATATATATAGATGTTAAATACTTTCGCAACATATTAAAAGGTGCAAAATATAGTAGTATATATATAGTATACGTGAGTACACATCGAGATTTCTTGCCGTTAATAACAAGTATTGTTTTTTTTTTGTGATGTGTGTTTTTTTTACTTGAAATGTTTTGCATAATTGGCACCTACTTCAACTATTGCACCTACTCACTCATAAATTAGTATGTCTAATTTTGATAAACATTGTGAAGATTTCGTTAGTGCAAACATCGACGCATTTAATATGAATCAAAGAAAAGGCGAGCTTTCTAGATAAACGGATTTATGTTTTATTTTTGTTATTTTTTAACATACCTAATACTATTCGCACATCATGCGTACTGTAATTTCATCAAGCTTATATTGATTTTGCAGCAAATCTATGTATATGGGGCAGATAGTGCTAAAATCATCTTGCAGATCTCGTTTACCTTGACCATGAACGTTAAAATCGATAGACGGTTGACCGTACAGGTCAGGTTCAAAACTGTAAAGAAAGGATATTTTGTTGTTTCGAAGAATATGCACTACGTATATTATGTTTATTTGAAATATGATCTTCTTTACTGATTTTACCAAAATCGCTATAAATATCCTTTATACAAACTTCACGCCAGCGGTTACCATAAAATTAATATAGCAAAAACACCCGAGTTAAACTTCTAAACATTATAAGGAAAAACATGCTTTTCCTACGTTTTTGTGATACTATTTACTGTTTATAATCCAATTACGATAGCTTTAAACACGTAAATTAAAAATAAAACAGAAAAACAACACTGTTGTTTGTTTTTGTTTAAATATTTACCATTGTATTTTGTACACTTCAGTCAGACATCAAACAATAGCAAAATGGCAAAAATAGACACATTTCAACGAATTTTACTCATAAATAAATTTTAGAATGGAATCAAACTTTAAAAAAACAACTAATTATGTATGCGTGTTATGCATTTCGGATTGTATAATTAAATTATACATATCAGTAAAGCAATAAAGATATCTGAACAATTTATTTGTAGTTATTGGTAAAAAAGCCATAAACTAATGAATGTGGCATTCAAGGTAATTTTATAAATGAAAATTTCAAAATTAATGGTGGTATTTTTGGAATTTGAAAATGCTTTAGCTCTACTTTCTGTATAAAAACCTAAATTTAATATTTGCGGAAGCAAGTATGCAAAAATGGATATTAAATTCTACCGTTATCAAACGTTGCTTTTCAATGTTTAATGCTGCTCAATATTTAAGAAGATTAATTACTTAAATGTGATGTGATTTAAATTGCCTCTCCGAACCTCCGAACTGGTTCATTGGAATTTTTGAAACTTCTGACAGGAATTTGGTTTTGCTACTGCACTGATTAATTGATTTAGTGACTGAGTACGAATTACGCCTTCTCAAACCCCTTTACAACGCAGTCTTAAAGTTTGTTCGTTGATGTTACATCAATTACACTGGTGCATATTTTATCTTTCTCAAATACGTAAAGAGTGAATCTTCTATCCTCTTTTAATGAGAAGCAAGTCTAGAAACTGTAATACCAACGACCAAACCTTTAAGTATATTGTGCTATTCCGTATACATAATATAATATGAAGACGCTAATAAAAAAAAATTAAACTATCATTGAAGTTTTTGTTATGATGTAGTGTTATAACAACCAATGTCATACGAAAATATTTTAATAAATTTTAACATTATCTTTTCAGTACTGTTTTAACCAAATGTGTCTTTACATTTTCTTTTTAAATTACCTAGTAAATGGAGTTCATTACTAGAATTTGTTTTGTTCTATTTTTTTAAAACAAGGTCGTGCAGATAATTACACTAAATTATGTTATTGTTTACCATTTAGTGCTGTCACATAAGTTGTTTTTGCCTAACATTTTCGATTGTGTTAAGGAGGTTTTTCCTAAATTATATTCCATCTTTGTATTTATCGTACATCTTGCATACGTTCTACGACAAAATGTAGCTTAATATCAATTTCTATTGTTCATAATTGTTTTGTAATAGTGGCTGGCCAAAGTTAGACAACGTATGTGATTGTAATTTTTAGGTTGAAAAAGTATGTTTTTTGTTGCGCAACACTGTACCATTTAATTTTTATAGCTGCAATAAACTCACATACAATTGTATGTTCAAGATTATTATGTAGTTATTAAATAAATACTATTGGGATTATATTATAAGTGCACTAAATTAAGGAATCTTGATAAAATCTAATGGTTATAAATAGGTATTTGAAATATTCGATACATGGAAATATTTCCATGTGCTAAAGAAATAACAATACGCTAACCATTAATTCAACAATCTATGTTTGGTAAATAACATTATTGTCAAGACTAAGCAATTGTTATACATACTAAACTAGTGCCACATATTTTTCTTAGAAATGAACGTTGTATTGTTAAAAAAATTCTAGAAAAATGCTTTTCCCATTCGGAATAATTCTTATGTACCCACGATTGCTGTGTTATCAAATAATTAAACTTAATTTTGTTGAAAATTGGGAATTACAGATGTCTAAAAGTCTGTGCAGTAGTAGTAGCATGGTAAACAGAGCAGAAACGATAAAACACGATCGAAAGTTTTTTAGAAGTTAGAAAGTTTTTTAGGAGTTGGTTTAGTAAAGGTTTCACAAATGACGACAAAATGGATCTATTTTATATTTGGTTTGGAAATAAAAGCTAGTTTTTTAACTTTCTGTTGTAGCAAAATTAAAATTCTTAACTGAACATTGATGGAATTTTGGATGTGAGATTTTTATTTTTATGGGATTTTTTCCCCTAGAATTGCTTTTTGTGCTAAGGTTGTTATAGGCAATAAAATAAAATTTAATATTTTGTAATAACGGTGTGCTGATTTGTTTTGAATAGTAAAATGATAATTACCCCAAATTTCTTCAAAACAATAAAAATAATACTAAAATAATATTTCTTAGTAACTTGCTGTATCTTACAGAAATACACTGACATGTAAATGACATGTGCGATGACAAATAAAAACATAGTTTATAAAATGAAACAAATATAAAATTGTAAACTAGAAAACAAAAGAGCAAATAATTTAGTACTAGGACATTAAACACGATAATATTCATTAGACAGGTTCAATAAACTATACTTGAAAATGTGCAACAAATGAAAATTAAAATGTTTGCTATTTTATTTCTCTATGTAAATCGCCTCCAATATGTTTATCTAAAATATGTGTATACTAACACATCTACACGATAGTGCCTTATTTCTTTGTTTTTTTATTATTGCAATAATACAAATAACATTTAAAATTTAAAACTTACCCCATTTTTGTGTTTTAGCATTTATTACAAGGGTTGCTGTAGTTCGTGTATTGTAATCCCTGCACAGGCACTTGTTCACATTTATATTGTGAACCACTTTATATACATTTATTTTTAGTCGACATAAATATTATAAGTTAATAATATTCATCACACAGTTTTATAAGTTGAAATCTGAAACAATCCTTTCACGGTCGATACGCAAACTTTTAATGACCTGCTGGAAAAATGCTGATGCCATTTATTCGCGAATACTTACGACACATATATGTATGTGTGCATAATATGTATATGTGTGTGTTTGAGATACGTTCGTGTATTATATGGGACTCCAGTGCAGGACAACTCAGTATCGTAAAGTGACCTGACAGGGATTTTCTGTCAACACTTTACTGTATCAATGAACTTGCACTTGGAAAAGGAATATTTGACCTCTTATACTGCGATCCTTATACTTATTTTCTGATTCGTCCTTGATATTTGCTTATTATACCGTTTGTTATCGGATCAACCCTGAACTCCGCGTGCTTAATGCAATTAATAATAGACTGGAAAATTTATGCCCTAATAAGAAAATATGTATTTCTTTTTTTTCTGCTGTAAGATGATTGTGTAATATCATTTCAAACAACTACAGGGTGTCCAAACCGTCTGAGGACAGAAGATTGCTTATATATTAATATAATTACTTAAAAAAAATATTCAGGAATTATGTCACTTCTCACAGGAAAAATCGGGACACCAGTATTGGAATTTTAAAATTTCTGGGTGTAATGCAGCTTTCAGAGGATATATGCACTTCTCAAAGCCATAAATCACTTTTTAGTGTCTTTTTTGGATCAAAGGTAGACTAAAACTTTAAACAAGAAATATAATTATGTTAGTAAAAAGGTTTTACATTAAATAAACAGATTAGAATTTTCGGTGGCGGTGTTTCCTTAGAAATACCGACAAGGAAATATTATGCAAAAAAAATACATACAACTAAAAGCCCTCTGAGTAGACTGCACCATTTAGCATACACACATATGTATTTAAGCCTGTTTGATGTAATTTACAGATCATTTTTTTTTAAGAAAACATATGGCTATGAATTTTAATTATATTTACCTATTACTATGATATTAGTTACTTAATTTGATTTATGCCCGCAAGTATTACTTAGCAATAGACAATATGTCAATCAGCCTCCTGGAGTTTTTGAACAATGTGATTTTCACATTGATTAATTTATGACTATTTATTGATGTATTATTTTTTGTTGTTTAGTATTCTTAAATTTTTTACTACAAAATTTGCTCATGTATTAAAAAATTTCCAAAAAACAGTTTAAATTATTTACAAAATTTTTAAGCAATTAATTTCGCAAAAATATTTATTTTACTAACCCTCGTTTATCGTATTTCAAGAAATATCTCTTAACTATCGCTGTGTATCCAATGTCGTTATATTTTATTGAATATAGCCAACCTTTTGGTCTGTACACAGCTTCGAGAGTGCAAACGAAAAAGTATTAAATGTATCAAATTCAACAATACATATTTTGCACTAACTGAGATTACGAACAATATGCTTTCTTACAATGTTTTTATGTTTTATAAATCCATAATATTTAAATAATTGTTAATAAACGGTGTACATAAAGACAGTTTGTAAAGAGACCCAATTGTTTGCGATATTTCAAGAAATAGATCAACGACGTCAGATTACACAGGCGATGAGCTAAGATATAATATTTTTGAAATATAAATAAAGGAGAGGTTCATTAAAATAAATAATTTCTTTCGACTACTTAATTGCTTATTTAAGAATTTATATAATATCTAAACCTGTTTGGGAATTTTTTTATAGATAGAAGAAAACTTTATAAGTAATACAATATATTAAGAATAGTAAACAACAATAGTAATTAATACATAATAATATAACAAATAAATCTGTAAAAATCTATTGATCCCAAAACTGAGGAGGTTGACTGACATATTGTCTATTGCTAAACTAATACTCGCGAGCATAAATCGAAGTAAGTAACTAATATCAAAGCAGCTCTAACTAAGTAAACCATAATTTTAAATAATAAAATCCCATCACCGATGTTTTCTTAAAAAAAAGATCTCTACATAGCATCAAACAAGTTAAAAACACATATATTTCTAAAATGAAGCCATCTATTCAAGAGTTTTTTTGTTGTTAGATCATTTTTTCATTGGTATTTCAAAAGGAAACGCCGCCACCGAACTCCGCTTTGGTTATATTCTATACATAAATTTTTCTCTCATATCTATTTATTTTTTCTGTTTAAATTTCTAGTCGTTACCTTTGCTCGCAGTAATATACAATAATTAAATGATTTATGGCTATGATAAGTGAATACGTCCTCCGAAAGTTGCATTTACAATCAAGAAATTAAAAATTTGAATTGTTGGTGTCGATTTTTCCTGTGGAGTGTATATCGTATCTGACGATCGTCTTATAGTTCGGCATGTCAGCTCTGTACACAGCAGCATATCAAAGAGGTATTTTTTTTAAATGGAACACCTAATTTGATTTTTGCATCATTAATAAGAAACTATGAAACCACTAAAGACACACTAAAAAATTTAGACAATTAGGTAGTGTACTAATGGACGCGTAAATATCCGATCATCCCGCACTACAACAGATTTGATTACTCGGGAAAAGACAATTGTTTTGGGAACACGTGAGTTTCCATTATCAACCGAAGACCAAATGAATTCCGTAAAAATAAGAAAGACCTATTACCTAAACATGCACTGCTATCTCCCTCTAAAAAAAGGAAACATATTTACAAGTACTTTTTCTACGCCTATTTGCCCTTCGAAATACCAAGATTTAGCGACAAATGTGAATCTTCTCTTTTCTTCTTCTTTATTCGCAAAACAAAAACGTTTCGATGTGACTTACATCTTTTTCAACTTGTATCTATATATCATATTCAATGCTGTAACAGGCGATTTAAAAATGTAAAAAATGTAAAAAACGTATACTATTAACAATAAGTGACAAACAAATTAAAAACTAAAACAAAAACGAAAAACGATTACAGTATACGTTGAGAGAAACTTACTTTGATAAATATTTTAAATGTATGTACGTAATTAGTATATATACTCAATTTTTTTTTTCTAGTTTCATCTTTTACTTTAAATTTTAAAATTTTCAATTTTAACGTCTAGTGCTACATTATTGTGTGTTTTATTTAAGTGTTGTTCTAGTAACGTGTTTATATATGATGTTAGGCGTTTCAATGTCATATGTTTGTGAATAAGTGTTTTGAGGTATTGTTGTTTTTTTGTTTATGGTATAGTTATTTGTATTTATATGCTGTATTTATTCGGCTATATATAGGTGTTAGTTAATGTAGTGGTTATTTTTTTATAATTTTGAATAATGGTGTAATTTACGAAGTAAATTAAAATAAAGTAGTAATTAAGTAAGAATCGTAAATTTAATACTGTAACGAGCGCCAACTTTTGAAATGGCGATTCGCGATAGGCGTCCTAGATGGCGCTAGCATAGCGGAGATAAGAAACTAACTTAACCTATCATGGAAGACAGAGAGGCTAGTACCGGTCGAAGATTCGAGACAAATTCTGGCAAGAAACCTGCGTAAGGACGTTTCTAGGAAGGGTTCCGAACAATCTCTGGAAGTTCGCGCTAGCTATAAATAACGCGTCGGGTTGGCCAGGAGGAGTCAGTCGATAGAGTTGCTGATCGTGCGGATCGCGAAGTGAATTAGTACGTGTAATTAAATTCGGTGCAAATAAATCGTTTACATAAATAAAGACATTAGTGGTTAAGTGATTTAATTAATAAGCATTTTTAATAGATTTTAAATACCGTAATTGTGTTAATAGAATAAGTGAATTTAAATATATCGCCTGTGTGTTTTTCTAAACCCCGACAACGATTTAAAACTAGAAAAACGTTACAATACGTATATTTTATTATTATGTACATTTTTGTTGTTTTTGATATATATTGACTCTAGTATTTCTCTTTTACTTTTATGTTTGTCTTTGTCTAAAATTTCTTCTACTTTTTAGTTTTAAAATAAGCAGAAAACCAAATAATAAAAAAACTAAACTTTAAACCCAATTTCTATAAAAGATACGTGGGTGATTGCCTAATTTTACTTCCGGAAGAAAAAATTGAGCATGTTTTCCAAATCTTACAAATCATTTCACCTAAACATAAATTTTACAAAAAGAAATAAATAAAGATATTAATTTTCTTGACATCACAATAATCAAAAACCAATAATTTAGAAACACAATTTTACCAAAAAAAACACAAACTCACGCAGATATATAAATTTCAATACTATACAACCATTATCTCATAAAAGAAACGCAATAGTTGCATTGTTTGATAGAGCGATAAAACTTGTTAGTCCAATTTATAGAAAACATATTTTAACTAATATAACAAACATTTTAATAGAAAACAACTACCCAATAAAATTTATTGAAAATACCAAAAAGAAACGCTTATATAAATTACATAAAAACATACAAACTAAAAATAACTATAGCAAAAAAAGAATTATAAATACATTGCACTAGCATATATAACTGGTTTGTCGCAAAAGCTAGCAAAGTTTTATTAAAATATAATATAAAAGTAGCCCACAAAAATACAAATAATCCCTCTTACCTACGTTCAAATTTACAAAGTAAAATCCCACATAAAAAACAGTCAAATGTCATTTATAAAATAAACTGAAAAGATTGTAACGACTCTTACATTGGACAAACGTCACAATATCTAGAAGAAAGACTAAAAGGTCATAAATACTCTAAAAATATCACGGCTTTAAAAAAAACATGTACAATCTAAATGTCATAACTTTGATTTTGAAAACATAGAAATTTTGGACAAAGAGAAACATAAAAGAACAACAGAAAAACTAGAGTCAATATATATCAAAACAACAAAAATGCATGCATAAAACACATATATTAAATTTACCAAGTTTATATTACACCATTATTCTAAATTATCAAAAATAACCACTATATTAATTAGTACACCTATATATAGCCAAATAAATACAACGTATAAACACATTACTAGAATAACACTTAAACGAAACACACAATAAAATGTAGCACTAGACGTTAAAATTGAAAATTTTAAAAGTTAAAGTGAAAGATGAAACTAATAAAAAAAATTGACTATACGTACTAATTACGTACATACATTTAAAATATTTATCAAAGTAAGTTTCTCTCAAGGTATACTCTGTAATCGTTTTTCGTTTTTTGTTTTATTTTTTAATTTGTTTATCACTTATTGTTAATAGTATAAGTTTTTTTTAACATTTTTTACATTCTTAAATCGTCTGTTCTGTCACATCGAAAAATCTTTTCTTTTCTACCCTCGGTAATATATCAAACTGCAGCAGTGCGCTTCCCTATTCAAGTCTACCATATCGGTAGCCCTGCTATGTGCTCTTTGAATCTAGTTACGGTTAAACGTTTTGTATGTCCAATTTGTGTGTCCAATTTTATCACACCCACTACAACCGATTTTATAAATAATCCAGTGCGCATCCTGCTTAAAAGGCATAGGAGCAATATTGGATATTTTCAAAGACTTTGAACAGTTTGTTACCAATTTATGTCGTTTGTCTATACCGCTTAATAGACAGTAAAAAAATTATAGTAACATTCCAGGTACTTTTTACGCCTGGAATATTGCTGTAATATTTCAAGTAGGTAAGAGAATTTACATCAAACTGTAAATTTAAATTTACATTTTTATAATTACAGTGTTTTAATGTAAAACAAATGTAATGTAAAAAAATACACCAATATTATCACTGCTTTTTGTAAAAATTCTAGATTTCACTCTGTACCATTACTGTAACTACAGCTGCATACATCTTTATACAGATAAACACAAGAAACTGCGATAATGAACAGTAACGTGATTGGCTTCTAGCAATGAGAGGAGAAGGTGGAGCGAAAGCAGTTAAAGGTTAAAGCGATGCCTTGGCTAGGTAGTACTCTGATATAGATATAGACTTTAGAGAACGAGGGAATCGACTGACAAAACAACAGTCTTCAAAGGGGCACGTTCTCAGAGAACGCCCGACTAAATTCAATAATATGAGTCTTTCCACTTCGCTATATTAGCTTCTGCATATGTGGTACATACCAGCGCAATAAAATAGAGTAGAGTTTAGAAGTGGAGCTCTAGATCTGTGGATCTGATTTTTTGCACCAGGTTCAGAGCTGGAGTCGCAAGCTGGTGCACCTACTACGCATAAGGAGCAAATCGTACCATCCCTAGTTATAATGAAAAATACAATTGAAGATTAGTGCTCGAGATTCGATAAAAGTAAAAAGGTATTCATTACACCTGGAATTTGCAAGGAGCCAGGAAAATTAAATTTACAATTTTATAACCACAGTGTCTGAATGTAAATATATATTAATATTATTAACGTTTTTTTTTTCTAGTTTTCTGTTGAGTATAAATACTGTGCGGTTATGTATATCTTTATATACATTTTACAGATGTAATGTAACGTTTTCAACAATGTATAACATTGAAGTACGGGCAAATAAGGCTTTGAAAATAATGGATTAACAAATTTCCAAATACAACTTACCGTATAATTGTAAACGCTGAGTCCGACTATATGTTTGAGATGGTGTTATAGACACGAATCCTTTCATCTTCAACTATTGTAAACGGCATTCTGAGCGTCATATGTTTTACAGTAATGCTACCTTTGTGTTTTTATTGGTTGCTTATTGATTAATTAATTCACATATTTAATAGTATATAATGTAATGTATAATATAGTCTTAGTGCTAATATGTCCTTCACACGGGTTTAAGACCTAACGTGATGTACTGGACATACATCACGGTGGTCAAACCCATGCATCTCTGGTATGATGGACAAAGGTGCAGTAGCAAACTGCTATAACTGAACTTAACAGTTGCAGAGGCTTGCGTGTTCAGGAATAAAAGGAGCTATGTGGAATACTCCTAGAGCAGCAATGGCATGCCTCCTAGACCTACCTTATTTCCTTTTAGTGATAATGGGCGAGGCAAGAATGGGGCATTTCAGATTGCCAGAACTAGCAAATGGCAGATATGCAGGATTGAGATACAATAATTATAATACATGATTTCAACATATGTTTCCAGATGGAAACCACGGATTGGATAAGCTGAAATCAATCCAACTACAGAGACAGGTTCGGAGGATTGATCTGATTTAGAGACTGATCAAAAACCGAAAACGGAACTGGAGCAGGAATCTATAGCGGGGTGAAAAATACAATGATCACCCTTCCACTAGGAAAATATGCCGTAGTTTTTCAAGCAGAGGCGGTGCAATATTGCATTGTGAACTGAAATCGATAAAAATAAGCACATATATATTGCTACAGACAGCCAAGCGATACTGACGCACCATTGAGCCCCCAAATATAATCAAGACTGGTTTGGGAATGTATTCGAAAAGCCTCACAGACCGCAATAAAGTCACTTAGTTGTGGGTGCCCGGACATTCAACAATCGAAGAAAACGACCATCAAAAAAGAAGGCTGAAGAGCTACTGCGGCTCCGCAGACTCATATTCGCATCGTGACAGGTCTTCCAGCAGGACACTGTACACTGGAAGGACACCTACAGAAAATTGGGGAACTATATGGAGACACCAACTGCAGACTGTGTAATGAGAGGAAAGAGAACGCTTGCCAGATTTTGTGTGAATGCGAGGCTCTGGACGCAAGAAGACGGGCAATTTTTGGTAAGTCAAAAATAAACCCAAAGGATTACTTCGATCAACCAGTCAAAGACTTGTACAGAATAATACTGGGTATCAGGATATTGAAATGGTTGATATAACTAGGATACTAGGATCCTGGAATGTCAGGCATAATTTAATGGGTAAAAGAAATGGGAGAAAAGTCCAAAACGCCAAGAGGGCTCCCATAAAAAAAGAGCTTCACACGTTAATCTTGATTCATTTACAGTTATTTTCTTTCAAAACCAAACATTTCGCTAATCCAAAATAACCACAATTTTTCGAAATATAAAATGCTTCTTTCAAAATTTAATAATGAATCTTTTCAAGTATCATTCTAAGTAAAAAGCCAATATTGTTTTATTAATAATAAGCTACCTTTACTACCAGCTAAAAAAAATATTTTAAGATAATAAATAATATTTGTTTTATTTATTAATAATTTAATCGTTAAATTAATTAATTAAAAGTATTTTTTTTATTTACTGTAAATATGTTATGACAACAACTTTTTAGATATACTGCGTTGCTTTCTATCTAGTCCTACACTAATTTTAGTGAATTGGGCCAATTCCCAATCATGGGTATACAAGCAAGACCGTTGAAAATGTTTCTTAAGTATGTATATCCTCTGTGGGTATGAAATGATGTCCAGATAAACATCACCAGCCACTTAAACAATTTAAAACGAATTGTTAGGTTTGATAGAGGGAGCCAGGGGAATAAGTACAATATAGTGCAGAGTGAAAATACACGATCTGCAGTTAAAAGCGTGTAATGCGAAAATCGTTTGAATATTTCCAAAAACTTTAGTTTGCTCTCAAATTCGGACTCTTAAAA
This sequence comes from Protaetia brevitarsis, assembly GCA_004143645.1. Classification (NCBI taxonomy): domain Eukaryota; kingdom Metazoa; phylum Arthropoda; class Insecta; order Coleoptera; family Scarabaeidae; genus Protaetia; species Protaetia brevitarsis. The sequence goes on along the minus strand of RXPK01002323.1, from coordinate 57,674 downwards.
AACGCAGATAATTGATACTATTTTGTTTTTTTTTTTTATTTTGAAATGTACTCTAGAATTAAATATGGCATAACTTTATGAGGTTTATTTAAACATTGTGTTCCTAGAGTCTTTTTGGCACAGAAACATATTATTAAGTGTGACCTCCATGATCAAGTCTTGTAAATCTTGCTGCTCTTATTTAATTAAATAATATATGAAATAATTCTGGTTATTTGTTTCATATTCTTCGTAGTCTTTAAGTTTATAAACTATGGATCCACTTTAAATGAATATTATGTGTGCTTTAATATGTTCTAATATTAACCGATAAGCTATGTATGCATTATGGTTATTGTCACTGTTATTGTTATTATATTACCGTTGCATACTCACACACTTCATTTTGACATGCGCTTATATAACACATATACAGAATGTTTCAGGTCATTCGTCAACTATTATTATCTCGCGACTTATTTTAGCTTAATTAAAAAGTAATAACAAAATCTCACTTAAACAATCATTTCAAAATATCTTTAACTTCCGGAAACGTTTCGTTTTGTCGGAAGTCGACACATCAATTTTAAATGAACTGATGTGCTTTTGCCAAATGTTTGTTTTACATTTTTTTTATCGATATAATGATGTAAATTACGAATTTATACGATTAAACGCGTTTTTTCACCGTTCAAAAAAATATCGTTTTGACTTTTTTTGATACATCAGAGGCCTATTATATGCGCTGACCTGGCCAATATCATCGTCGACTATTTAGTAATTTTGACAGAAGCGATTTAAGTCATGGTGACATGGTGTGATCATTTGGTCATTGTCTTTGTCATTCTTCACATTGGCTGCTTAAATTTAGATTGTTCTTGATTATTCTATATTTTCTGCTTGCTGGTTAACAGGGCGTTATTTATTGTCATTCGCTATTTTTGGAATTCGTTTATTTAGATTTAGCGAGTTTATCGTTAAAGGTATGATTAAAACAGTGATGAAATAATTTATCAAACTTTTATAGCTATGTATGTATTTGATTTATGATGGTGCTATATAGAAAATGTAGTGTGAGTGGTTGTGAAGACAAAACTTCTACGAGATAAAAATTTCCATAGCCCTCTAAATTTATGGAACGATTTAAAGAATGGATGGCATGTAAAAATGCAAAATTAAATTCGTTTGAGCCAGATTTCATTTATCGATCCTACCGTGCCTGCAATATTCATTTTGCTGCAGAAGATCTTGCAACTAGTATGTATTTACAAAAAAAAAACAGCTGTGCCAACACTTTGTCTGTCAAAATCATCAACTACTAGTATTGCGAAAAGTATAGTACGTGTTGAACCTGAGAACTAGTTCTAAGTACTAGTTCAGATGTTCAAAGAGAAGATGATTGTGTAAACGGCATCTTCAACTAGTGGGATTAGTGTTTCTACCAGTGGCAGCCGGCCCACGACTCATTGAGGAAGCTATGACATCGCAGAAGTTTGTCGTATAATTTAGTGTGGAAGATACTATATTACGAAGATAATTACGAAGTTATATGAAGAAATTCGATCTACAGCATAGCCTCCTCGATGGCGCATGCACCAGCCGCGCCTGGTTTCTACACCACCAAGGAAGCGTAGATTATCCGAAGATATGGATGTATGATGCAGGAAAGAAGATGGAAGTGTAATAATTTTTTTATTAATTAATTTATTTGTTCTTGAAATTCCGGTATATTTACTTGATTTTACAACGGTTGCATTTTTATAGTAGCTAAGAAATTGTATGCAAGTTTCTATAATCATATTTCTAATGTGATTTTATAAAATTTTTAAGAAATTACTAGTAGATATTTACTCCTAATTTTATTTATTACTTTACACATCTTTACTATACACACATCATTTTTTTATCAATTGAAATTTATTTGATTATATTTTTAGTATTTTTTATATCTCAGGTATTACTAGTATTTAGTACTGAATTTATTTATTACATTATGCATTTTTTATATACATACCTGGATTACACTTAATCTTTATCAGTGAAACCAAAGGCAATATTATTTATGAGATAGCCTTTGCATATTGCAAAAAGAGGTTTTTTAAAAAAAAGTAACTCATGTGCTTTCACTAATATCTCTCCTTTGTTAATTTGTTATTTAATTAAAAATTGTTTTATAGTTTTAATTTAATAAACCTTGTTGAACTTGCAACATTGTTAATTATTTTACCAACAATCTGTTTCTAATGTTACAAACGCAATTTAGATTTTTTTTTGTATGATATGCTGTTCCAAAAAAATATGTAAATGCATATTTTTCTTTCCATTCATTTCCAAATATATCTTAATTTTGTTTTTGGTTTAGCATATAGACAGGTGGAACGACACAGCAATAAAGATATTTATTTGGTAATTTGAATTTTAAAAATGGAAAGAAGTTCGCTAAACCATGAAAACAAAACTGAGATATACTTCTATGCATCTGTAGCGTATGTACGCTTATCTGTAAGCAAGTATTATATGTAGATACCTACAGCCGCTCAGATATGCATTATATCCTGCTATTATAAATCAATATATAATTTCGTACTAGGCGCTCTGATATTTTAATTCTGAACATTTCAATAGATGGCGCAAAATTGTTTTGTTTCAAACACGGTATGTAATCTTAATAAGAGAAAGGGAAACCTGTCATGGCGGCTCAATTCTCCCATACCAACAGATGTCTCTAGCCGTATGTCCGTGACGTTGCCTAGACGCTATCTTCATGTCGAGGCAAATGTCATCAGTTGCACAGCTTGGAGCATGTCTGCAGTTATTTTTTCATACTTGTAATTTGCCATAGTACTCTCATAGTCTGGTTTATGGCTTCTGGCTGTTGTGTTAAACGCTTTGAACTTTTGAACGTGTGTTATGCTAGGTGCTGTGTTTATGTTTATTTGCGTTTTGGACTTTTCCTCTGTTACTATCGTGTTTGTTTCTTAATTTTTTTTTGTAAGTAATATGCATAGAATATGCTATTAAAATGAAAATTTATTGCAGGTTTGCTATTAGGTTTTAGGATCCATGAATTTTTAGTTTCGTATATGCTTTTACCTAAATTTTTAATAAATATAAGTAATTAATAAGCATTTATTATTTTTCTTTGTCCTTTTCAGTAGTAATTACTTCGCTGGTGCACGTGAAAAACGGGATAAGTTAGTTTTCGATTTCACAAGAATTATAATGCTAATCGATAACGACTTCTCTCGTTTTTCGCGTTCACCAGCAAAACTTAAAATTATTAACTATTATTAAATATACCTATTTTTGAATTCTACCGCCAATAGTTCTCCACTGACATTAGAGGGCGTTATAATCGCGGTTTCACTTTATTATTAGGGACATTGCATTCTATTTGGTTATCTATGGTTTCAAACACAAACAAATGTCTGGTAAGCGCGCCGATATAATTATGGCCGCAAAATTGGCGGCAACTGGATTTGACCACGTGAGCACAGTAACCATATCTGACACATTTGAAATTTGAGTTTTTTGTTCGATTTTGAAAGCAATTTACTATCTTACTTAAACGTAGTTATATTTACAATTTTGTACATGCGAATCGAGTTCGGCACCATTCAGTGAGCCCCCTACATTATAACAAATCTTATTAAGATCTTTTTTTGATTTGATGCAGTGTTTTAGAGATATTCCGTTGTCTCAAGATAAAAAAATCACCCAGTATACCTACGCAATCTACCCCGTATATGTAATGTACATGCTTCTAATCCAAATTACGTATATCTAGCAAAGTATAGGTATACATAGAATATACATTTTTGAACAAAAAATTGTGAAAATTAATTCAGATATCCATGAATATGTATATTATATGGAGTACATCTTTTGCACATTTGCGCATTTCTTGTATTTCCATAGGCGTGATTGGTTTACAAAAGAATGAGTTGAAGTTGTTTACGTCTATAGTATATAGAAAGTTATCAGGTGTAAATGTGATATGTACACCGTTAGCGATATCTTCACCTATTCTTGTTGTATTGACTTCGGTTCCTGACTTTTTGGCTTCTTTCTTTATCACTTCCCACATTGCTTTTGTTTTATTACCAGCGTCTTGTATATATTCTTCATTCGACTTTTGGTTCTGAGCTGTAAGTAATTGAAGATCTACGGTTGCAAGGATAAAGTTTAGACATGTTCATCTCATTTATACAAACTGCAGATCATTGATTACTCGAAATGCCAGTGTAGATATGAGATATAGTTGATCTGAACCATATACTCTTCCCATCGCAGGAAGAAATCCTAAAGACATCCATCCATCTGGATACGAGAAACTGGTTACGAGAAAAAGAAATACATTTATTCATAACGTGTAATAACTTTAATGTGCTTTAAATAATAAAGTAATTAATGAGTTAATAATAGAAACAATAATCGCCATGAAAATCAAAATTTGATATTACGTGCCAAACGATGCTCCTTCTTTTCTTTCCTAAGGGAACCTATTGTCTGGTGGCCGATTTCTTGTGTCGTGCTTCAAATGTTAGTTATGCCGAGGCGCAGGGATGTGAAATGTGTGTTTCTATCTTTCATCCTACAGCCGTTTACCTCGTATTACTTAAATTGATTTAGACTATAGTTCTGGCGCTCATGGGTTTTAATCGCAAAATGCCACAAAAAAACCGATACTTTCGGCTTTCACCATGAAGATCTCGCTTATTGTTTAAGGTAATGGTTAGATTTAAAATTGCCAAAATTGCTAAAACTTTGTGTTTGTTATGAACTCGAAGAAAAAATTAACCTATAAAAAGTGACATTTAAAATTTCTTTTAAAAAACGAAAAAGCTTATTTTGTTCTTTTCCCCCAGTATCTATTTTGGCCTGTAATGGTGTAATTTTAGTATGTGTTGTTACACATCCTAACGGCCAATTCTTATACATAATGGTATCCGAAATTTTTATACCAATTTCAGTTCTTTCTAGCTATCATCAATATTGTTATTTCTCAACGGCGTTTTCATCATTTCTATCAATTTTATCGGACAAAAGATATTACATGTTGGTGATTCGCTTCGTTGCTCCAAGTTGCTCAACTCATTTTCACCTCCTGTCTGTATTATACAGCAACATCGCTTCCCAACGACACCTCATAGTGACACCTACGCTTGTATAATTTTTACAATTTTTTTCTATCGCCCTTTTGTATTGTTCTATTTACAATAAAGTTTTCGCTTATAATACTTATTAGTGAAAAATCTACGAGTAATTAGTCCTAACTTGCATAACAGCATGTATGCATGATGAAAGTTTTGTGGTCAGGTATCTATAGTTTAAGCATTACGATTGGGGAATACCATCTCAATGAAAGTTATGGGGATTTACAAACTGTCAAAGCACTGCACAGATCACGCAAACAAATTGCGTCACTAATGTACATTCTCGCTCCTGTTTTGAATGTGGGTAAACTACCTACAAACGTAGGAAAAATTAATGATAAAACATTATGTTTACAGGGTGTGTAGATATTCGCGAAAGACCAGTACGAGGCAACCTTTTCTGTTACATAAATTCTTAGGTGTTGATCTTAATTGAAAAGTCTACACGAATTCTCGAAAGTTTCAATATTTATTCAAACCGGAGGCAGATGTCATTTCGAAGATCGGATCAACGTCTTCCGGAAACGGGTTCGTTTATATCAAGTCATCGAAATGCTGGATTAAGATTAAAACAAAGGCAAGCGGAAATGAATTTTAGAATTAGGACAGTTAGTTGTTGCAAGGAATACCTCAAACCAAAAAGCCCTTCATTCAGTTTTAAAGGAAACCATTCAACACCATGTTGCTACGGTTCAACTTCTTCATGAAAACGACAACCTCTGACTGTACTTTTACAATACCATTTTAAATGGATTTCGACTGAGACATGAATGTCATTTCAAGTATTTTTGCAGTTTTAAATATAAAAAAAGTGCGAATAAATGCTTAAAATGAGCAGTTGATTTTTGTTAGTCTCAGTATTTAAAACACCGAGATGGTAGTTTTAACAAACATTTTAAAATTTATGTTGTTAACGTAATATTATATAATGTTATTTTTATGCTTAAAGGTTATTCGGTGAATGCATTTCGCAGCGTGTTGTATCGACTAAAGAGATGCAAAATGGAAATCGGAACAATATATTATGTAATTTTTAATGTAGGTAGGATATAAACCATTAGGCATGTGCACTGTATATGTATGTATATACCGTTGGCGCATTCATTTAGACACTGTTGAGGTTTTTTGCTTTACATGCAAGACGTTTTTTTTAGTATTCTTATTTTAATACGTTTGTATAACATATTACATGGGAACCCTGACGCTTCTTAATCGCGTCAAGACTTGAAAATATGTAAAAACTTAAAAACGGAAAAAAAACGAAAGATTTAAAACTGAAAATTTTTAAAATTGAAAAATTAAAAATAAAAATTCGAAAATTTCTAAATTTCAAAGTTTCCAAATTTTTGAATTTTTCAAGGAAAATGCGTTAAAAATAAGACAGCGTGCTTATGCAAACGCTGTACAATTGCCATATAAATAATTTTAATAATTTTACAATAGGCCAGTATATAGTTGTTAGATATGAAAATATAGTGTATCCTGGAAAGTAATAGATAAAAATAATGACGAGGAGGAAATTAAAGTAAGAGTTATGAGAAAGAGTGGTCCATTTATGTGGAAATGGCCTGTCCCAGACAATATTTTGTGATATGGAGAATATTCTGGAAATTATAAAAATACCTGTTGTACAAAATAATGAAGAAATATAAATTAAGTTTATTATAAATACAGTTGTATAATGAGTAAGTAAACTGGTGTCAATAATTTGTACATATGCGCTGCTAACAGATAAATTCGTAGATCTAAATTTAATACGTGATAATAATTACCGCATAAGGCATTTTAATTAATGAATGTATTATCTTTGTAATAGTATGAATATGGACCTATTACAAACCTATAGTAACTATAGTTCAATATATCATTAACATCATTCTGCTCCTTAAAGCGTGCGTAATTTGGCCTTCTACCTTAATATGCTCAATAGATTCTTGATAGTATGCATACTAAAAAAATAATTTTTTTCTTAGTAAAAATCTTTTTTTTTGATAATTTTCCCCACTGAATGGGGGTAAATGTACAGAAACTTAAGAAAAATGTCGAAATGTTAGAAATTTTCCCATAATACCAGTATTTTACGTGAATATTATAGAAAAATTTCTGTTTCTTAGAAAAAAATCTCTAATATTGTAATATTATCAAGAAAAATATTAATATCTCTTAGGAAAAACCTAAAATTTCTTGCAATTTGAAAAATTACAGTTAAAAGTAATATCTTTTTTTCAAATGAATTACCTTAACAGCAAAAAAATATTTTTTGATATATGATATCAAGTACTTACGATTTTCTTAAAGAAACTATTTATTTTATATAAAATTGATACAGTACTGGTAAAGTTGTAATAGATTTATGTCAAAATTGCATTACACAACTGTAAATGATGCTCTAAGCATATAATAGAAAAATTTTCTGGCGTATAGTAGCGAATACATATTCTACAAGCGCAGAAATTGCCGTGAATATGGCGATTCTCCTATTTCACTACGCTAAGTTTCCATACTCGATATAAGTTTTCTACATGGCAGACATGGTTATAAAATATTTATCTACTGCTTGCTAGATAAATATTTTTTAGGAGCTGTTATTACAACAGTTGCTCGATTGCATATGGTGGCCCGTGATTTTTGCGAATTAACACCCAATGTAGAAAAGACAACGGGTAATTGACGAGCAGTGGTTTTGGGTAAGCATTAGAAATATTCATATTTTGACAAAGGTTAAAAGTTAAAGATGATAGTAATGGGAAGTAGCCTTTTCCCATTATTATTATCTTTAACTTTTAACCTTTGTCCTTACTTTCGTAGAGCCACACACATAAAAAGAATTTCTTCGGTTAAGTAAATATATTTCTTTAAAAGGTTTTGCTTCTTTCAAATATATCTGTAATTGAAATAAGAAATTATTCTTGTATAGAAACAAATATTTTACTTGGTTGTAATCGATAATATGCTTGGTTATAAGGCTTGTTTTAAGAAAAATATATTTTCTCCAAAAAGACAAATTTTTCGATCTAAGAAATAAAAGAGGCAACGAAAGAGTGGATCAAATTTGAATTAAGAAAATAAATTCTTTTATTAAGGATTTTCATATTTGAGGTAAATCTTATAAGTACTTATGTTAAGATGAAAATTCGTTTTAATAAATATGATGTCATTTTTGCGGTGGCGTTAATTTGGCTACGTGACACTCGAGCGATTACCAATAATGCAGTAATTGTGTGCATGCATAGACGATAGAAATGATGAATTGAAATAGTGATTTAAAATTTTCCCTTAGCGAAGTCTTAATTTCTATGCATTTGCTGCCTCTAACGGGCTGCAAAATGTCGAAAAAAAAACATTGGGAACACCAGCCTTGGAAGCTATAAACAGAATTTTTATCCATGCGAAGGTATGTTTTGCATTTGTAAATCAACATATCCCGTCTAATTTCCTAATTTCTCTGATTTAAGTAATCTTAAGCTTTCTTGATCTGCAACAAACCTTTAAAAAGTAATAATTAGGAGAGTATAGAATGTTTACTAGTCATACGCTGTATAAATTAATAAATAAATAATTATAATTATGTTGTATAATAGAGGTGAAAAACAAAAATAAAAACAGCATAGCGCTACATTCGAATACTTAGTTGCACTAACAAGTAAAAATATACCAACTACTAAACTACCACATTTTCTTATATACTATTTATTGTGAAGTATATGTATTCATTGTAAAATAATGTATCTCTTCAGATACCCGAAGATTTTGAAATGTTAATAAAGGAGCAACAAGTGACTGCCGATATTCGGAAGAACAGCTGAAGATTAAAGTCTAATTAAAGGATCCAGAAAATTCGACTGCACGTTGTCGAAAATTAGAAAATGTATAGTCTCTTTGTGAGGTGTGTGATATAGTGCTGTAATACGTTTTTTCCTATAAGGCCAAAATTATAAATAAGAAATAAATTTATGTTCCGAATAGCCTTTTTGGCTTGGTTTTTTTTTTTTGAAATATAAATGATGTTATAATAGTAGTAACACTATTATTATAATAAGTAAAGAAATGTAAAAACAATCTGAAAAGAAGATTTTTACTTGGAACTAAATATATTTTGAAAGAAGGTTGTGGTTTTATTTACAAGACTGCTGTATTTTCTAAAATTATTTTTTTATATATAAATAATTTACCACTAATACCAAATAGACTAGATAAAGATATATATCTAGTATCCAGTTTAATGTTAGTGGTAGGTTTTATATACATATAAAAACTAAATTTTAGAAAACAGTAGTATTGTTGTAAATAAAACTACAATCTTCTTTCAAAATAACAAATATTTAGTTCAAGTAAAAGTCTTCTTTTCCCAACCAAAGCTAATCTCTTGAATTAAAAGTGTATTTCTTCTTTAAAGTAAAATTCAAATTTCTTTGCAAGAAAAGAAAGTTTCATTCAATGAAAAATATTCTTGTACTAGATATCTACATATCCAGGCTGAGACTGCAATGTTTCAACTAATAGTAAGTTTTATTTAATTCAATGAACGATTTTCTTGGATTATGAATTTTTTCTTAAAAATTGAATAAACGTTATTTTTGTTTCAAGAATATATTTATTTGCGTATATATGAAACAATGATATTTTTAACTTAAGTAATATTTCTTTAAATTGAACATTTCTTTTTATGTGTGCAGTACTTCCATATATAATTAATATTTTGTTTGTCTGTTATGCATTAAATTCTAATTAAATACACTCTACCAAGGCATTTTCATTTCGGCGATATTTTCACTTTTGTTAGGAAATATAATCAGAAATACTGAACTTTTCTTTGTAATTTTGCTTTTAAACAAGTAAAACTTCTATGGAAATTATCACTATTTTTATAAATCTTGGAAAAGTTGTCCACATTTCGAAATTTTGCTATGAATATTCTAGGTTACATGGAAAAAACCTTCGAAAGATTACTTATACTTAGAAATATTACTTCTAAAAGTAAAATATCTGTACGGTTTTAGGGGCACAAAATTGACCCAAAATCGTACAGGAATCTTACCAAAAATTTTTTAGTGTGTAGAATTCATCCAACATTTTCTCTTAATATACCTTAAAATAATAACTCTATCGCCTACAATTTCCACAACCACAAAATGTTTGCGCTTTACTGTGATTATGTTGAGAGGGGGGGATATTCTTCTACGTTTGCATTAATTTGTGTTGCTTCCGTGTTAGAGAATTGTCCGCACACATTTTTCCTTAACTGTACAATTTGCCAATCACAAAGTACAAAATCTTTTGCAATTACAGCTTTTATTACGAGTAAGACATGCTTTGCATACTCTACGCTTAATACATCCAGGTCAAACAGAAACATCACGTCAATACAGCTTGTTATATCTACGGAGGCCCGTTTACGAGTTGCAAACTCGATGTAGTACTTTATTTAGATGTAGCGTTCTCGCTCGGTTCTTGCTCTTTATATAGCAGGCAGATATGTGCGATATAAATGCGAGTGAAAGTCAAGTCTGGATTCCCATATCAACGAGCCACACAGCCTATATCGGATATACGAGTGAGTAAGCCTCCGAGTACGAGTGAGAAGCTAGGTTTGGAGATTGCGCATTCGTTCGGCTTTCAGTATTTGCCGTGTATATGACCGCGTTAAAGCGTAGTTTCTCGGTAAGTGACTTTTATTTACGAATGTTACTTTAATTTACCGCCATGAGCTCGGGAAGATCCGCTCAAAGAAAGTTCCGCTACAGAATAGAGCAGATGGATAAACAACGGGCTAGAAAATCGCATAGCATCGAAGAAAAAATGGAAGTAATAAAGCGAATTGATAGAGGTGAACGCATAAAGGATATTTGCTTGTCGATGAACATGTCCTCGTCGACTGTGTGTACTATGAATAAAATGCGCGATAAGATTAAAAAAGCCTACGATTCCATGAACAAAGGGAATAACTTGGATCGCGTCATGAAAACCCGATCTAAAATTTACGATAAACTAGAAAAATACCTAATTCACTGGATCGACGAACAATCTCAAAGCGAGGTGCCCCTAACTCCCAGTTTGGTTAAAGAAAAAGCCTTGTCGAGATTTAACGAATTGAAAAATAAATTGCTAGAGAGGGGCGACGAATCTGTAAGAAACTTAGAATTTAAAGTGACGCAAGGATGGTTCGATAGATTCGAAACTCGCGCGATGCAGAGTAATGTAAGGGACGAAATTGATGTATTAAACACTGATGGAACGACGAATTTCAAAGAATTTAGTAGCACCATGGACTTGCGAAGTCAGATTGTGGCTTTTGATGAGGACGCCCGCGCCACCAGTTCTAACGATAAAGATACCGAAATGACGTTGGAGAATTACCAAGTAAAATGTGAAGAACTGTCAAACGAAGAAATATATCAATCCACTGTTCACTATTCTCCCCAAACCGAACGGTTAGAAGAACAGCTCGGTCGTGGGAATATTGACAGCAAAGGATTGGAAATGCTCTTAAAACAAGCAGAAACATTAACTTCGTTCGCGATGGAACACGACAACGACATGAATCGGAGTAGCAGATTCAAAAATATCGTTCTCGATGCGGTAGCACCGTATAAAGAATTGTACGAGATGTTGCAAATAGAAAAGATGCGGAAAATGTCGAAGATGCTCCTAGATCAAGCGGAATCTCTTGTTTCGGTTGCGGTAGACTATGACAGCGACATCAGTAGAAGTACAAAATTCAAGGACGCCATTTTAGACGCTGTTGCGCCATATAAATTGATATACGAGAAATTGCAAGCTAAAACTAAACAAACCACGATGCTGAATTACTTTGCTTCTGTATCACCGGTTTCTTCGGTTGATTTATCGCAGTGCGTAACTGTCGGCAGTTCTGAAAAAAAGAGAAATATATGCAACATTTATGGTGTTCATGAACCTTTACCACCGGGCATATCGTGCCCAGCTTTTCAACAGGAGGCGCTTTCTTTTACGAAAGATTCAGATAAGGCTAGTTGTGGGCAGAAAACGGTAAGATAACCAAAAGGATCCGCAAATGCTGATAAATAATTGGGAAGTACTGTTTAGAAAGCATATAACAAAATCCATATTCCGTTCTGTTTTATATGCAAATGACATTATGTTGCTATTAAGAAATACTAAAACATATGCAAAAATATTATCTCATTTTTTCATTAATAGTGTTTTTTTTGCGAGATTTTGCTGTTTAAGTTGTAACGGTGAAATGAAAGCGAAGTTTCTAATTTAAGCTATTCTAATTTTTATTAGTTTACATACAGAAATATCGTTTAAAACTTTTCTAGAAAAAAATGGAAAATAGGAATGGTATTTAATTCCATTTACTTTAGATACGACAATTTTACAACAATAGGTATACCAAACCAACAATAATATCAATGAATCTGGAATTTTACGCTACATTTAATGTTGTAGTAAAGAGTACCACGTTCCGTTTGAAAGAAAAAAAGTTTTTTTAGCTCAAAGGCATTGACATTGGAAATGCGCTTTTGAATACCCTGCATGTGATTTGGTGATTATTGCTATAACACCTTATACCTACATTATTGCATGTATATCCGCATTAGTAGAACCACTAAATATCTGATCCTGCATGAACTATTTAATTTTATTCGAAAAACTGCAAACGTCAAAAATTCAACAACATTGCAAATATCTTTACAATTTGAGTTTAAAGATAGGGAACTCCTATACAAATTAGTTACAAATAACTCGGTAAATTCATTAGACCGATAAAAATTGCACCATTCCATTTAAAATAAGAAAGTTGATATCAACACCCTGTATACCAAAAGCGCTATAGAGTTGAAAACATTTCCTTAAAGAGATCAGAGCCGTGAATACACTGCAAGTTTCAAAATCAAATTCCTACTAAAAGTTCAAAAAATCAAATGACCCAGTTCGGTGGAAGACTTTGTATATTTAATTTACATTCACCTCCTGTATAAAAATATTTATTTTTGTTCTTATCTTATTAAGTGTTAATGTACTAAACTTAATTTTTTGTTTTTACGTAGACTAATCCTTTTTACTTCAATTGACTCATTTATTTTTCAACGTATTTTAAAGATCTATTTGCTTAAATATTTGTCGAATTTAATATTTTTAAGTTACAATATTTACTATATTAAACAAAACTGTAGATAAGCGTAGCAGATGTTATTGTGCCTAAGTGTTTATGTTTCGTAATTACCCTTGCAAATATGTAAATATATAAAGTTTAAAATGTCCATATTAACTTTAAAAATTAAGATAACTTGTGTACTAAGAGCGCACTATTGACCTGTCGGTTGCAGTAATATGATAAAAATAGGATGAAAAATTTGATTTCTATCAGTTAACAAAGTCGGGAAATACGTATGCTGGGCAGTTGTATCCGATATAAAGCTTCAATATACCAACTCTAATCCGTATGTTATCGCTGTCCGATAGCAACCACTCTCCGCTAGGGTTTGACGCAGGCTAGCTCATTCAGGCTTCGATACATTTTCCATACGTCACCAATGCCTTGTTGAGATCTCGCTGACGTATAGTGACTGTAATTTCCCGAGATCTGTATTGAAGCCTCGTCCACCGCGCTGGGTACAACTATGCAATGTACTTTCTAATAATGATGTGTACACATAATACGCTGTTTTTATCCTTTTGTTTTTGTTATACATGTATGTTTTATCTCTAGTTTATCAAAATAATAAAACAAATATGAAAATTTAGAATAGAATCTATTACCTATTTGTAAATTAACAACTGCGTTTTTCCATTGTTCCATACAATACACGACGTAATCTTATTTTCTATTACTGTATCATACAAGCAGAAACAAATAGTTGTAGACTCCCACCTGTTTGTCTAAGATATGTAAATAAATAATGTTTAAGTAGTTAGAAAGAGCATTCTAGAAATGATTTATCTAGTGTTATTCATGTTATGCCGTAATCCCTGTGTAAATAATCTTCCTATCTGCGATTCAAAAAAGCAGAATATGAAAAAAGAGGCCCAGGTTGGTAGAAATGATTTATCTAGTGTTATTTATGTTATGCCGTAATCCCTGTGTAAATAATCTTCCTATCTGCGATTCAAAAAAGCAGAATATGAAAAAAGAGGCCCAGGTTGGTAGACGACACTTCACTAATGGGATTTAAATTTGTAAAAAATGGAATATTATACGCCCGAAGAAAAACTATTTACAGTAAAAAGAAATTAGACCCGATTTATTTGTAATAAATTATCCTAAAAGATCAATTCCTAGCTTTTTTCAATAATATACTATTTACGAATACCGAGGTACCTACTTTATTTACTGTTATTAAGTTTTTTTTGACCTTTAAAATTCCTTTCCATACAGTTCTTTTTTTTTTGTTTTGATATTGTTTACAAGCTCTGTCACTGAAATTTATAATTTACATTATCTCATGCTTCGATATAAAAATAAGTATGAAAAGAAAAGAAGCATGAATAGATTTTAGTTGTCAAATTAGTACTATCTTATTAGTTCCCTTTTCACTAATACAAATGTAATATTGGATTTAATATTACTTTTCTTCTTTAACTTCATAAATCGTGTTCACACTAACTGGCTTAGGCAATTGCTCATTAATCTGTTATTCATCAATACCATCAATGGCGATATAAAAATGATCTCTAGCGAGAAAAAAAATATCAGGCTCATTTTACTACGACTGACAATCAGCTATGATTATAACGATTCGCCGAACTTTAATAAATGTGTGCTGCGGCCTCCTGCGTAGGTACGGCCACAACTGAAGTCCTTCCCATTTCCAATCACGCAGAATGTAATTCACAGATCGTAGTTTTTCACCCGTTATGTAAATGTAGCGCCTTTGATTTACAAAAATCTCTGCCTTTTGCTTACATGCGCATGCGCGGATTTGAAATTCACGAGGAATCCATGAATTTTACGAAATAAGCGGCAACCGCTTCTGAGTACAATCTTTTTTCCTTTCCAGAACACTCACTTGCAATTTTAAGCGGTCGCAATATCAAATTGTAGCACTTCGGACGTGCAATTGGTATTACGCATGCGCCATTCAGTTGTGTACAGTTTCTGACTTCACAGCGAACAATGGTAAAAATACAATTCTTTCGAGCTTTTTCAGCGATTTTGGCCAACCATATTTTTCGTAGCCGGCAAAAATTGACTGTAACATGTTTTCTTTTTGTTTTTATTTTTGATTTAAACATCAGGGGGCTTGTGGGCGATAAACTCATTTTAAAACCGATTTCGTAACCGGTTTTAAAGTTTTTCAAAACAATTTCAAAACTTCAAAACTGGTTATGG
Organism: Protaetia brevitarsis; assembly: GCA_004143645.1. NCBI lineage: Eukaryota > Metazoa > Arthropoda > Insecta > Coleoptera > Scarabaeidae > Protaetia > Protaetia brevitarsis. Next base: position 42,224 of record RXPK01002323.1, on the reverse strand, counting down.
CTTTTATTTTTAAAGGCGATTAATCACTAGAAACAAAACTGGTTCGTTAAAAATTGGTTTAAATATTCTTAGCGCCCTAATGTGTATCACTCATTCTGTTGTATATTAATTCCATACAATTTATGTTATGTTATGATTTATTTAAAGTTTGTGTATACTAAAAAACTTAATTCTCTTCTGTTAACATAAACAACTTTTAGTAAAAGCTTACTGAAGAATAGATGTACTTCTAAAAATTGTTATTCTTTGCCAGTGTCTTTGCAATTTTCAGTTCAAAAATTTGTACATTTTAAAATTTTCTAAGGTTTAAATAACATAATTTTAGCCTAATAAAGGCTATACAGAGTTATAGTCAAACTATGCGGTTATAAAAATTTAATGATAAAATAAAATCAGGATAAATTAAATTATTCGTTTTGCTTTTCTTTCATCCTTAATATTACAACTAATGGTAAAATGTTAAGTTAAAGATGCATCGCTATGTTGAAATATAAATTCAAAAATTATGGCGAATTGCTGGTATTTGGAAAAAAAGTGAATACCACTTACTAGTGAGTGGTTAACTGTCATGAAGATGTTAAAAAAATAATAATTTTTGAGTGTCGATAAATTTATGTAAAGTTTCTGAATTTGCTTGTTTTGATGGTTAGGTTTTCTATGATTATATTTGATTTATCTCTTTCTATGTTTATATTTTGTTTAATGTAAGGTAGAATGTATTAAATTAACGATTGTGAAGGTTGCTGGTGAGCGTTAATAAAAATTTAAATAACTTATCTGAAACGCTAACAGTTATATGATAGGATATTTGTAGATATGAGTATAGGCGTTGATAGTTAAGCAAAATATTGATTATAAGCATGACTAATAGCATAAAAATTGTAGTGACATGAAGCATTAAACACATGAAATGCATAGCAGTATGTATTTCTGATTATTGGCTAAAAACTGATAACAGTAAATAGGTGTTTGAGAGTAGATATGATGGAGTATAAAGCATTCTCTGGTTATTTTTTAGTTAGTAACTTTGATAAACTATTATAATACTATGTATATACTTTATAAATATAGCAAATGCTAACACAGTGAAAAACATTTTTGTAGGTTTAACAACATTTTGTAGTAAACTTTGTGATAGTATTTCCTATGATTGTAGTTCAGTTTAATACAAATGCCATACTTAAATTGTACCAGCGAAAACAGTGAGTAGGTTTAATATTGTGGTAGGTCTTGAAGAAAAAAGTATCCGAACGATGCGAGCGGAAGCGAGTGAGACAGAAGATATCGGGTCCCTTCTAATGCAAGGAGCCGATATTTTCTCTCTTGCTTGCTCAGGCTTGAATCGTTCGGTTATTATTTTCTTCAAGTCTACCTATAAATATATGAGAATTGGTATTTGTTATAACAACACACAATTATAAGACAAACTATGTATTTATAGCTGGTATGTTCTAATAATCTACAACACAATAATTAAACCTACAAATGCAATTGCTAAATTGTACTGTACTATGTATAGACTTATTTTTTCAATACGGTGATGTTTCTGATCTCAAATTAAATTATAACTGCTATTGAAGAATACCTCATCTTACTTAACACATTCACGGACATGCTGCAATTGCAGACGCACTTTATAGCACATGTCCTTATAAAATTGTCTGCACTGTCCGCGAATGTGAAGAAAAATACATATTGTTTAAAATTGTATATTTGTATACAATAACACTCTAAAAAGGCATAAAGTTAGGCTTGAATTCTTTGCACATACAAATTTTATTTATATTCAGATTTACATAAAGATTATGGGTTCAAATAAATTTGGGACAACTGTACACATTGTAGGTATATGAAATAAATCAACACAATCAATGAAGAACAACTTACAGTTTGTGGAATCTACATCTATTGTACATATTTTTGTCCTTTTAAGATTTTGGGTTGCAATATTTAAGAAAGTCAGTGAACATTTACATTGTTATTGCCTGCCATATAAGTATTTACGTAGTAGTAGCCAAACTCATAGCCGTGGCGTTCATCCGTAGTCAATAAATTTTAATTTTAGTATAGGGATCTTATACTATGCATAAAATGACCTTGCAATACGCCAATGTTGAAACAATATTGGGCGTTAAACTTGTGGTAGGAGACACGGCTATATGTCTGTTTCTATTTTAAATCGCCTTTTTCTAAACTCTTTCCTACTCTTTGCTTTCCTATGCTATAATTAAATTTTGACGATTGCAGTATAGACTAACATCGTCAAAGAGAACCTATAAGTCTGAAACGCAGTTCAGGGTGTGTTAGCCAAGTTAAAACAATTCTTAAAAATATATGTAAATCCACATTTTGTTCAATTCCATTTGTGTTACTATTAAGTTATATGAAAAAATCATAAAACATAGGCTGGACTGGTGATATTATTTCATTATTGGACAATTCATGAATCAAATAAAAAATATTGAAGGAGTTTATTCTAACTTGGATATGCTGAATTTATTGAATTCATGGAAAATGCCAAAGAATTACGGAAGAGCTTGTCGAGAATTCAGTGAAAGATCTATTTGTCGCTAATAGATGTAATTTCAGAAAACTTGAGGCACTTTTTGTAACAACTGGTAGTGTTATCAAAAAAACATTGTAATAAACCTGTTTCCGACAATAGTAGCAATGGAATTAATATTTTAAGCATACAATCTTCAATTAATAATAGTGATGAATTCAAAAAGGAATGAATTGCGAGAATTTTTGTCTGAGATTTCAAGAAGATCAACATTTTGTTGCATAACATAACTTGGAGTGAGGAATCAGTCGAGTTCAGTCGGAAGAGCATGACAAACAGAAGAAATAATCATTATTGATTTGGTGAATATCCGCGTAAAACTACACTCAGAAAAGTACTGCATTGAACTAGCTAAAATTTAGTTAATTTATCAATAGTGTTTGGTTATATATGGCGAACCAAAATTTCTTTGTTGCAGGAACGAAAAAAAATATTGTTAGGTATTATATATCGTTATGGTACATACCTACATTGGTATATGGTATATGGTATCTTGTTATGGTCACTCTAGCAAGGGGCCAGCCGAACTCTTTGAAACGTATCACATCAAAAAATATTTTTTGTAACATAACTCCCTCTGTACACGAAAAAACGATTAACGAAAAATTATACCATTTAAATGAATATGCAATTGAATGAACTATTATAATTTTTATTCCTGTTTCAATAACGCACTTATTTAAGTGAATAATATGGGGGGATATGGGGTTGATATTGTAGTAAATACGCCAATGATCGCAAGGATCACTCCGCTGCCGTAGTATGCAGTTAAAGGACTTGCCCTCTCCATGATCTCGACTCCTATTAGATGTTTATTTAGTAAATATACCAGATTAATAATTTATAATCGTATTTACCTTGCTATTTATGGTAAATATGTTTTGTTACTGGAATGAAATAGGAGAAGGGCAATCTATGAGACGATTTCTGTAATACATGTAAGTATTTATCGTAATTGCTGTACTATATAAGGAGAAAACTGCTACAAAATAGATGTGCTACTATAGATATTTTTCAGTAATTTGATTTAATGCTTCAGATTTGTCTATCTAACAGTATTTTTAGTCGAATAGAAAAAAAAAAAAACCTGTTAATTTTCTAACAATATTAAGGTAACCATTTTCACCGCTAATTAGAATAAGTTGAAACTTTAACTTAACTAAACAATTTTAAGCTAAATTCTTTCTCTCTAGAACTCGAAAAATTACTTTGTTTTAACTCAAATTTTGTCCATAATAACCAAAAAATTTCAAGAAAGAGTATTTTGTTAATTCAACACAGTAACTTTTCGGAGTATAGCGATATGCATTTTCAAGAAATTATTAGTACTTGTAGGAAGTCTCAATTCTAATAGAACTTTTTACTGGTATTGCTTGATTTAACACTACCAGTATTCAGAGTTTTCTGGTTTCCTTTGCATCTGTTGGCAGCGAAAGGGAGTACCCATCTTTCATTGCTTTTCCGGCAAATTCTTGTACCCTCCATGAATATAAATTAAATTTAAGATATCTAGATTAGAAGAAAGTACTTCAATGTACTCTATTATTTGGTTTATAATATGCATAACAATATTTGCCTTTACGAATACTAAACATGTAAATAATAATAATATTTACTGAAAACAATGATACAATGTAATGTCAAAGCCATAGCCTAGCAGGAAAAACTTTACAACCGTTTGGAAGTGTTAATAAATAAAGCGGGTAATTAATATTAAAGTAAACAACAATACTATATCAGTTAGTAATAAAACAATTGAAGAGTGGTTGTGTGACTCGTGTGTATTGTCTCGCTTATCATATTGTGAAGTAATTTATCATCTCTGTCTAGACTGGGAAACGACCGAATTCAAACTTCAAAATGTGTGCTTAAGATGAATCCACGGAATAAGGAAATACGATCATGTCCCCCATAAATTAAAAGAAACAAACTGGTTAAATATGAAAAATCGTAGGAGGTGCAAGCTTTTATTCTTTATGTGTAACCAAAAGTAAGCCCTGTTAAGAGATCTTTTACGTACAGCATCCATCATAAGTATAACAGTATTCCAGCGTTTTTAGCGCTTGCTAAAATTAGCAATTCTGAAGAACATAGTCAAGATCCAGGAGTACCAGACGGGGACGAACGTACGAAAATAGAAGAGCCAACAGACCAAGAGATAGAAGAAGAATGTCTAAAACCAAGAAATAAGATAAGTACAGGTAAAAATGGTATTCTTACAGAAGTCCTAAAATATGTAGGAGACAAAATGAAGGATTAGCACCTTATTAAAACGAATATGGCACGAGGAAAGGATGCTACTGCAATTGGAAAGACGCCGTGTGGACACTATAGAGGTATCCCACTGTTTGGTTTGTCAAATGCAAAGTTTAAGCAGGAATCGTTTAAGGTAAAGATCTGATTCGTCGTTGACCTGCTATGGTAATAATATATCCTTTTTATTGATTTTATGAAAGCGTACGATTCAATAGAAAGAAGAAAAATATATGAAGCAATGTAGAAACGACACATCCCAAACAAATTAATTAGACAACAAGACTGATAGCCAGATACACGGAACAAGGTAGTAACTGAAGGAAAAATATTGGACGGTTTCGAGGAAAAAACCGGAGTTAGACAAGGCATCCATTATCTACGGTACTATTTGATCTAGTATTAGAAGCAGTTTTCAGAGGCAGTGGAGTATAAACACAAGGGATCATTTGGTAACAGTAAGTAATTGCCTATGCAGACGACGTGGCACTAATAACCAGATCAAAAAAGCAACTAGAAAAAATATTCAGCAAAATGACAAAGACGGCACGGTTATATGGACTAAAAATTATTGAGAATAAGACAAAGCACCTAAGAATGAAACAAACAACAACAAATGAACAAAGGTATAGTAAATTCGAAACGGACACAAAAGGCTGCAATTTTGAGAAAGTAAATCACTTTGAATATTTGCGGGTAACGATTGCAAAATCAGTGAGGAGGACAAATAAATATAAACAAGATTAAACAAGAGAAGCAATGCAATGGGACAAATGAAGAGCCTTAAAATCAAAAGAAGATTCCAGAACAGCGAAGATCAGAAAATATAGAACGATATTAAGGCTGGCGGTAGTGTACCGTCGAATGGGGCAATATGGGACGTTATTATGGGTTTTATAGCTGTAAACTTTTTTCTTCAACTAAAAAAACCTGAAAAAATACATAGGGAGCAAGTTTGCTGGGAGAAACAAAGGACCTAATTACATTTTGAAGACATCTCTCTACATATGGCGTAACAGACACAGCTAACTTTCACAGTAAAAATCCACTTAAATGCAAATTTTGGTTCGCATTGGATTCTTGAAAGTTAAAATGGAACATATACAAAAAAAATTAGTAAATAAGCAATGAACTAAAACAATTAAAGCTGTAATCTGATTTATTAAAAATTTATTATTTATTATTATTATTTTTAATAATTTTTTAACATTTAAACATTTTTGTCATAACTTATTTTGAGAATACAAAAGAAATAAGTGAAGAGCTAACACCATAAGCTTTTAATATATTAATGTAAAATTGTATTAATTGATTTGTATCAGCGGCGCCTGCTGAGACTCCAAATTTTATTACTTTAACCAGTTAACGGTGATATTTTTATTGAACAAATTTTAACAAAATGTTTACTCTAAGGTTGGTTACAGTGAGAACAGAGAAACAAAACAAAACAATCGCACTGCTATATATCTGTGACATAAACGAACAACTACACCAGTATAGATTACTGTAAAATATCTACTCTTTATGAGAAAATCGCCAAGTTTCAAAAACTGCATTTTTGTCCCATATTAACCTACTGTCCATTCGACGGTACTTTGTGTGTTCCCTGTGTGTGCTTCAGCATGAGCGTTGTCGATAACGGAACGAAATATAAATAGAGGTGTGGGATAGAAAAATGGTAAAGAGTATTTTTGGGGGAACGAAGATAGAAGAAAGCGGTTGAAGAAGAAAAAGGAATCGTGAAAGAAGGAAACTATACGGGCGCAGCAACATAGTTTAGCATGTTAAAGCACAGAGGTTGAGATGGTTAGGACATGTAAGCAGGACATGTATGCCAGAAGAATTATTTTAAAGAAAACTATTGAAGAAAAATTTAATTATAGGAAATCGGTGTGGAATTCAATTCTGCACCAAACAATGTAAAACTATACATTCTAAAACTATCTATTTGAAAAAATTAAGTTTTACAAGTTTCAGAATTCTTAGGTGTACCATTAATTTTTTGACATCTGTATGATACGAAGAAATCTTTTCACTACATTTTCGTGCAATAATGCGATATGTCTGGTATTTAAAGCAAGTAAAAAATAATAAATTACGTTCAACAATAACAAAGTTCATGGCGATTTCCAATGAATCTGAAGTGTGAGAAACTAAAAAATATTTTAGAAAAAAATTTACTACCCATACCCCAAATTTTTCAAGTTTAAATGCTTCGTTAAGCCGGAAAACTTCTAAGTAGGCAATTCCGGAAAACCCTATATAAGACACTGTATGGGGACGGACGAGTTTGTGATGACAGATGGTGATTGACGATGGTCGGTTACATATTTGCATTTCTGTATATTAATGCATTTAAATGGATATAAAACCTTGCCGAAGATAATTATTATTAATTGTAATGTTGCTACATCTGTCAATGGAATTGTAATTGTATTATTATCGTACATAGTAATATGAAGCACAAGCTAAAAATAACAGGTCCTATAAGTACAAGTATTCTTATACACCATTGTTAAGAGTCTATTTATAAAAACTAATTAAGATTAATCACATCGTGTTATAAAAATGAGCAGTGTATGGCACTTTTTTGCAGCTTTGTAAAGATTTTCTATAAATTAGTATAGTTTGTTTATATATACGATCGTGTTTTTGCATATATATGATGAAAATATTTGACATATATATTACAATACTTATATTGCTAATTATAAATTATTATAGCGCATTTGTTATGAAAGCGAAATTAATTGCAGGTTATTTATTTTTTTTTAGGAAAATTAGAATACGGATGTATCTGGGACTTTATCGAAGAATAACTTTTGATAATGTGAATAATGGTGAAAATATCGTTTTTCTTCCTGTGGGATAACGAAGCCTTCTTCTCCCTTTTCGAGAACAAACTCCATTTTGCATGCTTCTAATAAGAGAAATTGAAATTTTTGTAAGATCTCACACATGCAATGCACATAAGACAACGGGTTTCTTACAAATATGTCTCACGTTAAAGTGATATAATAATTCGTTAAGTTATATAGCAAGATATTTGTAGATTACATCAGCAAATATTTTTGTAAATGGTATTTGCGCCTGTCGTTAAGTAACATTTTCTTAATACCTGTTATAATGTAGCATATAATGAAATATGCAGAATATGCTTAAACACACTTAAGAAAATGACATTTTATGTTGGATTTACATAAGCTACAAATACGTTGTAAATTAAATTTTCATGTTCTCAAAATGTTAAGTTTTACACATGTTTATGTACAATGTAGTAAAAAGAGATGATTAAAATTTAAACAAGGACGTTTGTATTGGTTTTTGTCCCTCGTATTCAACCGTATACAGACTTTGTAGTTTGAAACCCAACAATTATTAACACATTTAACACCAGGCTAGAAGTATAGTACATATAAACAAATTTAATTACCTATCTTATAAAACGGAAATAAATAAAAAAAACATTTCTTTTAATACACACATGTATTTCTTTATCACTTAAATATACCATTACAATGAAGAAAAAAAAGGTTTTAATAGTTTTTTTATTACAAAATTTGTTTTAAAAAATGTATAATAAAATTAATATATGGAATGACAGTATCACATTTTTAGAATAACAATATTTTTACATTAAAAGTTTAAACAAAAATGTTTATTTATTTTTCATAGCTGTAGTATTCGATCCTAAAAAATAGAGAACGTACCAGATGGAGTGCAAGAATTCTATTACTGCATTTGCAGTGCGTGGTTGTTTATTTAATTTAAAGTAAATTATACGCACATACGAGTTAGTTCTTGCCTAAAAGTGGTTAGTGTTTAGTGAGCCATAATATCGGTATGTATCATATTTGTGTGTTTCCTTATTATTCGTATTCATTATACAAGCAGTTATAGATATGGATGCACTATAGTGCTTAACAGATTGGAGATTTGAAGACCTGATACAGAACTATTTGACCTATGTATGTACCTATATATGTATTACATGTATTACTTCCACATATACGCCAAATGTGTCTATAATGACGTTGTAAACAACGAGATTAATAGTAATTGCATAGCTCAGTATTATTTTAAAAGTACAACTGCTTTCCGTAGAATGATGTAGGACATTATTGTCTTTTGGTGCTCAATTTTTGATTTCACCGAGGCACATAAATACTTCGAAAAGTTTCTGTACCCTTCTAAATTTGACAGCTACACATTACTATAAAGTGATTTAGACAAAATTTGTCCTGAGCAAAACAGCAACTTATTTCAATTCTGGGAGACATTTAAGAAAAAGAAAATATGCTAGTCACAGAAAAAAGCTTATCAACGTTGTTTTAAGAAATGATGGCAAACAAACAATTTTTGAAATGTTATTATTACTTAACGTTTTAGTTTACTCCAGTGTTTTCTTTAACTAGCCTATTTACGCCATTTCGATTAGATTTGTTCGGAAACTGTTGACTCTATCTAGAACAAAAGTATGAAACAACTTTCTTTGTCATATTGGGGTATTTTTATTTTTAAGTTTATGATTATAAAAATAAATTGTCTAGATCTATTGGAACTTAACACATAAAGATATCATTGAAATATAATACCTAAATACTAAAATGTTAGCAAATACTTTGGAATACTTATAAACTATATACTATACTTATATACTATATACATATTTGAACGTCTTTATTTCTAAAAAATGTACCTATAGATAAGAAATCTTACTGTCTCTCTTGTTATGGAGTATTAGAGGAATATATTATTTTAAATAATAAATTTTCATAAAGTCAAAAATTAGTTTTGATGAGATAATTGGATAAAACACTTACCAGTAACTAACTTTAGAGACACTTTACATATAATTATATATTCCCTTTATACATATATATTTATACATAACACTGTTGATATAACATTTGTAATGTATAATGTTTACAGCGGTAAAAGAAAAGAAGTGAATATTTTCTACTTTATTACATTTCTCTATTTATTTATTCATTACTTTCATTTAATTCAATGTCAATTTACTACTGTTGTTGTAATATCTTGTTTACAACTGATTTGAAACGTAACTCCTTTACTCGTTGATTTTCTACTTACATTACAATATATTTTATCACACGATATTTGCAGATATACAAGCTTATACAGTTGGAATGCAAAATTTATTCCAATAACAAAATAAAAATAGTTTAGGTTAGGTGTGTCTATTTCTCGTAAGAAGCAAGTAAAGTTTATTGCTTATTCGAGAACTATGAATAAACTGTGTATATAAAAATATAGTTAATTCATGGAAAAATTACATGTGAGTATATTGAAGATAAGAATGGGCACAGATAGATAACTTCCCTGGTAAAATGTTCGTTCATATATTCAAATAATGTTAGGTCCCTATACTTATAGTTATGCAAAGAACATATTACAATCTAGCTTATATAAGAACAATATTATACTAGTTATAATAAATTTTATTAACGCTTATTGATCCGGTCAATTACTTTTATAACATAAATATAACACACTACATTAAATATATCTACAACTAATAAATTCGGTTATTTGGGATACTGTTATTTAGTACGAATGTGAATAAGAACATTAATTGGTATAAATAAGAAACTAACTAAAAAATACTATCGAGTGAGTTAGGGTAACTATTAACATTTGAATCACTGGATAAAATCGTGCGGAATCGACAGCATTTCCAGCGCCTAATTTTGTGCTTGTTTTAGAAAGATGATGCCAATATTTATTTATCTCACTCAACAAGTGACAAGATGAAACAATTAACCTGCAGTGAGAGTTTATGGATTGTGTGGCTGATATCTTTTATGCTAATTTGTAAGTTATATTTTTATAAAGATAGTAGCCTTACTTTTAGAGTATTTAATATTTTTTTAGAATACAGCAATATATTGTACATATATAAATGTATTTACCTACAAAGTAACCCTCCTGTGGGTTTCGGGTCATACAGGAGTGGAAGGAAACGAAATAACGGATAATCTCGCAAAAAGGGGCTGGAATGCCTTTTGTAGCAGTACAATACTGAAGAAACTAAAAATAGAAATGGAGCAGAGAAAATCCATTTACTGGGAAAATCTCCAAGAAATTGGGCAAAGTAAAATTCTGGGAACTTATAACCAGAAGAGGTTTACAGAATGCATCAGCCTGAGTAAGAACAATGTTCGCATACTAACAGGAATACTTTCAGGCCATTGTAGACTGAAAGGACACCTAAGTAAGTTTGGATTGGAAGAGGAATCTGAATGTAGATTTTGTGGGGAACAGGATGAAACACCCATCCACCTCATCTCAGATTGCGTAGCACTGTGCAACTCGAGGGCATTGCACCTGGGAGCATGTGAAATCGAAGAGGGAGATTTACCTAGACTGGGGCCCTCTGACATCCTACATTTTCTGAAAGGAATAGAATTGGAAGGCCAGCCGTAAAGCAACAAGAATAGGGGATACAACAGATCTTTTAGGTCGCAGTGTAACATCACCCTTCTATTTACATACATACATACATACATCTACCTACAAACAATAAAATATATTATTGTTTAATGCAGTAGTTTTATATTAATTTTACACCCGTCAATAATTTTTGTAATTATAGTAATTATAACATAATCGCTGCTGGTGAAATATTAGTCCTTCTGAGGTGAATAAAACAATTTATTCTAAAATACCTACTGTGTATTTTGTGCAATAATTAGCTATTATTATTGTGTTTAATCTGAAGAGGACCAATATTTTATAAAACTTATTTAAACCTAACAAAGTCAGTTACGATAACTATAGAAGAAGTACAAACACGGCTTCAAATAAGTAATTTATTGGCGGTAAGTATTATTCTTACTATGCATTTCACAGTTTAGTTATGGCAAGCAAATCCAATTAAGTAACAATAGTAAGACAAAGCATCCACTGTAAGTAATATGGATATTTATAGCAATTAATACATGGTAAATAATACCAGCAAAGCAAATATGAACTCCAAATAATGCAAAACATTTTGAATAAATAATGTTTTTCATTTACCAGGAAAACTAAAATTATTTGGTCTTAGCCATCATTGTTAGAAACACGACCTTACTTGTTGTAAGCAATTTGATCGTTTGTCACATATACAAACGAATTTTTTAGTTGTTAATATTAAATTTTCACTTACGGTTGGTAAACATTTTTCTCAGTGTTCTAACTAATTTTGTGGATCCCGCATTAATTGTAAAATTCAAATATGAACCAATTACTACTGTCGATGTAGAAACGAACGAGTTTTTCGGCTTATAAGACGATGTTAAATGATAGAAGACAAACTTTAGAGTATTTGATGTTTGTTTCATCGGTATGATCTTTTTCAAATATTCTTCTTTAAGTCGGTGATAATAAGTATTTGCTGATATTGGTCATTTTGTGTTACTGACAGCCGGTGGATATGGCAGGATAAGCCACTGAAAAGTGCCCCGATGGTATCGATTTGAAAACCCCCACAAAAGTTGCGCTTTATGAAGATGATGACTTGTGCAATATTTCAGCCCCTTACAACCGATAGGGTGGTTGATAGAAGCAAATAACTCCCAAATTACTTTATTTTTTATCTCCGTCTCTTTTTAACCAATCGATTTTAAATTTTTCAGAAAAAAATTGTTTGATTAGTACTATCTTAAAAAAAAGTTATCTTAAAAAAAGTTAAAATACTTTTGGGGACACCCAGAATCCCTATTCTTTCGAGCACAATCACCAAACTTTCGTCAAATATGCTCGAGAGTTATCGTGTGAACATTTGATCTATTTTGCTTTAGTGCAATAGTTTGAAAAAAAAAGTAAAACTGAATAAGGTTAGTGTTGCTAACTTGGTGAATTTTCCATTAAATCTGGTGTATTGAGAGCACGTCTGGTGTACACAAATCATATTCTAGTGGCTAGTGAAAAGTTTAGTGTATTTTCTTTAATTTTAGTAATAAATCTAGTGAATTCATTGAAAACGAAGACTAAATTACATCAAAGTATCGGAAAACCTAGTAGCGTCACTCTCGCCAATATAAATTTCAGTCGGCATTTTATTTTGTACCGTATAATGTATGTTATGTATATCTACTATTTCTTTCTATGATATGGAATCTAGATGAGTCTTTTGTAATTTAGCCTTCTTCCCGAATGTTAGAGTGTATTTTATTTAATTTTAATTCTACATTTTAATTTTAACATACACATACATTTTTAAAATTTCGCACACAATGTACAGAACAATATGGAAGAAGGCCACCAAAAATTTTCTCTAAAAACCTACTTATAAAAACGTGAGTGACGCTACTTGGTTTTCCTATACTTTGATTGCATATATACATATATATGTAAATAAATAAATAAAAGTACAAAATAAAATAATAAAATAAATAAGGATATATATTATGATTTTATAAAACACGGTTACAGTTGTATGTTGTTGTAAATTATTAATATTTGACGACCTAATTAGTGTTGCATTAAATTCATAAAAATTATAATAAAAAATGAAATAAAAGGGATTTATGGAAAAAACCTATTAACTACATAAACATATAAAAATTTTTTTTGCTTTTCTTAAATACAATATAAAGTATTTTCTTTCCCAATTCTAGCGATTTTCTGATGGAATTATAATCCCGATCTAGCGAAATATGTCTTCTGTCAATTGGCAACACTGAATAAGGTACTATACAGCAATAGTAAATCCGTTTTTTATTGCTGCGCCTGTATACTAGATAGCAATTAAATATTTCCAGAACATAATATAATGTTAATTGTATACCTCTAGAAAATATACGGCGATATACTGGTGATTCATAAAAAGAATGCTACGGTATAATTGATTATTTTAAATAGAACCCCCTATATATGCCTAGAATATGAAGGGTCTCTCATCACACTCCATTCTGCTCCAGATTATGAGAGTAATTTGTTTTGTGGTTTTCGAATTACAACTGCTTCTTATCAAAATCACTTATCCCAAAAAAAGTATTCCTACATTAATTTTTTCTTTGTGTGAATTGGCTAAGATTAGGTTAAGCTGTCAGCAGAGTGCTTTTATTACCAAATGACAAGGTGGTCACCAAGAAAGTATTGATTTTACCTCTTTCAAAATGTTTTTATATCCGATTTTTTAATGGAACACTGTATATTATAAGTAGAGGTGATGCAGAATTATGAAGCTAAAGTACCTGCATAAAGCTTCAACTCTCTAAAATTGCTAAGGAGATTGATACAAGCAATTAACCCCCAAAGCACTGTGGGGTGCGTCCCAAAACTGTTTTAATTTTTTTTAACTAGTTAAAATTGTCACGGCATTGTCAAAAATTTTTAAATGGTACTTAGTCAAACAAATTATTTCTGCAAAATTTCAAATCGATTAGTTAAAAAGAGACGGACATAAAAAATAAAGTAGTTTGGGAGTTATTTGCTTCTATTATCTATGTTAGGGAATAGGTAAGTGTGAAAGTGTTACTTGAAATGTTGCACGTACGTATTACAACACGTTAATTAGTTCGGTTTTACCTGATGCGTCAAATATTTTTGTTATTTTGTATTCTTATATCGGTCTACGTCACTGATTTGTCAAGAAGTTGGTATACGTTGTACTACTTTTCATTGCATTGCATGTATGTGGAATTCCCATAAGAATTTTCGTGCTTAAAACCATTTCACATTGTTATTTAGGGTTTATTTTTATACCAGAATAAATAACAAGAATAATTTCTACCATCTAGAAGGTATTTCAATAAAAATCTCTATGTTTATCTCTATACCGTATTTTCCATTGAACACTATACAATGACATGTTATTCTACGAAAATCCAATAATTTTAATTTACGACAGAATAGTAATAAATGTTAGGTTGAATGAATATCTACATACATACATATGTATTTTCTCAGTCATGTAAATGTATATCTATGAGATAAGGTTTGTTTTTTCTTTGTCGTAATAATTTGGTTTATATAAATTAAAACTTCTTGGAAAGCGGCACTAATATATTTTTTTTTATTCGCAAAACAAAAAATTTCGATATGACTTACATCTTTTTCAATTTGTGTCTTCACGTTATATTCAATGCTGTAACAGGCGATTTAAAAATGTACAAATGTAAAAAACGTATACTATTAACAATAAGTAACAAACAAACAAATTAAAAACTAAAACAAAAACGAAAAACGATTGCAATTTTTAATTTGTATATCTATGTATGTACAGTGGTGGTCTTAATTAATGTCTCCCTCCATCTATGATTGAAAATTAGTAAAAAATGATAGTGTAGGTATGTAAATGATAATAAGCGTTTATATATGCTCTCTAAGCAAGGTTTATACCTGCGCAAACCTACAGAAGCCGAACTGTCTATGCCATTCAGCGACCGTAGTTGATGATAGTCTTTCCGGCATGACGGGAGACATTAAATAAGGCCACCGCTGTACATATTTACAAATACTAACTAGATTATTAACAGCACAATGACTCATGCCTTAAGCAGTTTCAACTTAAAGTTTTTCAAATAGTGTTAATACTTAAGAAAAACGTAAAAGTAATATTTACGTGTGTTAATAGGTAATGACATGTAATTATCTGTAATCTCGACTTGGGTTCCCCAGTATAATTTTGTAGGAAAGTAACAGGATATAGTAATAGCGAAAAAGAATAATTTTTTGACTAAATATGTAGCAAGATTTGTTAAATTGAAGTTATTTGTGTTAAAGTTAAAAAGTATATATTTGCAAAAAAACACGTTACAATAATTAAACATAAGTATGACAACAGAAATATTCGTATTTTCCAACAGTAACCCGTACGTGACCGTCTCGTTTTCTCTACGTTTTCTAACTGCCCCCTGGTGATCGTTGCGTTTCTACCAACCCTTGCCCATTTAAATTTTCGCGCTAACATTTGTAAGAAGTGTAACATATCTTGTATTTTAATCCAATTTATTTTAAAATATTAGAATGACGTTCTCCTTCGTTGTATACCTTCTTGACTGCGGATATAAAGTAAAACAATCAAGTAGAAGTGTAGTAAGTTGTACAAGATGGTCCATCGAACTGACCTACTAGATTTTTTCGAACTTTTAGCCGGAATTTGATTTTAAAGTTTGCAAAATAGTTACGGCCGACTATGATCTACTTAAGAAAAATATATTTTCAGCTTTATAGCACATCCGATGTACAGTATGTTACTATTAACGTTCTTATTATAAATAGAATGGAACAATTTTTGTCTAATGAATTTGTCGTATCATTTGCAACTTGTATTAGGGTTCCTTATCCCTAAACTCAACCATTTTTGAGATATTTGCAATTTTTTTACGTTTATACGCTACCACCGATAAAAATTTCGTATAGTATACAGGGTATTCCACGTAACTGGTTCATTAAAAGTTTATGATGTTCTATTATTTACTTATATTTGAGATTTTGGCACCAGTATCTGTTCGATTGAAACTATAAATGTAAAATACCTTAACCAAAATATCACTTCCGGTTGACCGGAAATGGATGTCAACTTTCTTATTTTAAATAGAATGATCTAATTTTTTATTCATTTTTGGATTCTACAATTATAAATACGTCAGTTTTCATTAGCTATTCCTATAGCTACATGTTGCCGTTTTTGAGTTATTTAAGTTTTTCTTTTTTTTTAGTCACAATCATTGCATCATTGAGAAATTAATATCTCGGTTAATACTGCAAGTAGAGACTCCAAATTTGCTATGTTATGAACGTAGATATAAACTCTAAGAAACGGTAAGCACACTTTACATTCTAACATACAGGGTGTTCAAAACTGAAGAATAAAGTGACATATTTTCAAATGCAGAAAACTCAATTTTTTTAAATAGAACACCCTATATTTTAATTCGGAATTAGGAAGTAAATATCATCCCCTATCACTTTATATCAGCATTCCCTATACCTATCTTTAATAGATTTTGAGATATGAGCGACTTTTTGTTAAGCAGACTAAGTAACCCTATCTTTAAATGTTTGTAGCTGGCTCTGAAATGGATTCACGTCAAATTCATGTATTATTTTTGAATAACCATACAAGAATGTTTGTTCGAATAGTCATTTCTATTAATATTGCGTTGTACGAAAGTGTAATTACAATGATATACATAAACACTTTTGGTTAGGCAATGAATTTGACATTAATACCATTCAGAGCCAGCTACAAACATGCAAAGATAGGGCACACAAAAAGTCGTTCATATCTCAAAATCTATTAAAGATAGGTATAGGGAATGCTGATATAAAGTGATAGGGGATTATATTTACTTCTTAATTCCGAATTAAAATACAGGGTGTTCTATTAAAAAAAAAAGAATACTTAGTCTGTTTAACAAAAAGTCGCTCATATCTCAAAATCTATTAAAGATAGGTATAGGGAATGCTCATATAAAGCGATAGGGGATGATATTTACTTCCTAATTCCGAATTAAAATGTAGGGTGTTCTATTTAAAAAAATTGAGTTTTCTGCATTTGAAAATATGTCACTTTATTCTTCAGTTTTGAACACCCTGTATGTTAGAATGTAAAGTGTGCTTACCGTTTCTTAGAGTTATATCTACATTCATAACATAGCAAATTTGGAGTCTCTACTTGCAGTATTAACCGAGATATTAATTTCTCAATGATGCAATGATTGTGACTAAAAAAAAAGAAAAACTTAAATAACTCAAAAACGGCAACATGTAGCTATAGGAATAGCTAATGAAAACTGACGTATTTATAATTGTAGAATCCAAAAATGAATAAAAAATTAGATCATTCTATTTAAAGTAAGAAAGTTGACATCCATTTCCGGTCAACCGGAAGTGATATTTTGGTTAAGGTATTTTACATTTATAGTTTCAATCGAACAGATACTGGTGCCAAAATCTCAAATATAAGTAAATAATAGAACATCATAAACTTTTAATGAACCAGTTACGTGGAATACCCTGTATAGTATAAGTTAGTAGGCATAGAAAGGTTTGACCATAGTTTGTCAAGTAGATACAATTCCAAATTAAGAAATATTTAAGTAAGGAGAGCAGCGGAGTAACGATAACAAATAATTGTTGTTAATGTACTATATTATTATTATTATATTACAATTATTTTATTATAATCCTCCAAATTTATTACCATCTGTGTTTCTATGTAAAAGCGATCTTTTTTTGATAATAATGAATAAACTTATTATTAAAAAAATCCGGGGGCATTGTGGTACCCCGTCCCACGTTATAGTTTTTTTAAGAAGATATCTACTTGAGACCATATATTATGCTGAAATTATAGTTAAGGGATAAAAACTTTTTCTGTTATATTTCATTTGATTTATAATCAATAGACAAGTTTATTAATTTTGAAGCTTTATTATTATTTTTCTATTTTTATACAATTATTAATTTTCTAAACTTGTTATACATCATCGTATTCTATGTAAATCATCTTCTTTTTGATGAATAAGAAGAAGAAAAATGTAAAAGAAATGGGGGGTACGGGGTACACCGTCCCCGTTATTAACTTTTGCGAATACGGACGACGCCACCTTAAGCCATGCAACATGCTGCAAATTATGTTAAGAAGAAAATTTAATATCTGTTATAATTTAGGAAATATTTGCAAAAATTGAAAAATCGTCCAAACTTTGGAGGGGGCTCTACCCCAAAATCGTGCGGATACGCCGATAAAAAAAAATACGTGTCTCTTATTTTAAGGTACTCTTTCGATCTGTTAAGTTTCATCGAAATCGGAGGGGGACACCCGCCGGTGTTCCCTTGTAAGTAAAACTACATTTAGTAGAAAGTTATGGGGCTACCGCAGGCTAGCCTTTTTCGGTGGTCTGCACCTTATCAGCGCGCGTGATAGTAATGTTTTTGTTTGTATTAAAATAGCTTGAAACTAAACAGAGTTAATCGCCCTAGAATTTATCTTATGTCAATTATGTGTAGCTATAAAGTTGAACAGACCTCTTCATGAAATTTGAGTTTTTGGATAAGATGATGATGTTATTTTCATAATTCTGATGTACTGAAAACAATCTAATATTTATTAATTAGAACACAAAGCATCCGATCACGCGTATCTACATTCATTGTAAGATGCAATTGTTTCGGAAATTCACATAACAACAACTGTCTCAATGTCTCTTCTCCTACTTACTCGCATAAGGGTGAAAATAAAAATGTTGCAACTTGTAGGTATACGAACATCTACATTTTCTCCGCGTCCTAGCGAAGTGCTAGCAGCGTTATCTATACGGCACGCTAGATAAATGCATAGAAACATTCTCAATTTGCCTATTAAATAACTACCGGCTCATAACATTATAGTACTTCATATACATCCACCCCCAGCGGCTTAATCGTGCCGCTTTATCAGAGATGAAAGGGTACAGAACCTCTGGTTCACACGCTAGTTGAGAAGTAGGTTCAACGTCAACGTACGTAATATATACAGAACATTAAACAGTGCAGTTATCTTGGTTGCATACGTCAAGCATGAGCAGTGGACTACAGATCAAATGTCTCTCCCTTGCAACCATGTATCTAACTTTCTTTCTACACACTTTATCGTGCGCTTCTGCTATTTTCGAACTTGTAGGGAACAGATATGATTTATTGGGATGGAAAACAAAATGCTATTTCCATGTGTAAAAATATACACTAAGAATTTTAGCTGAGAAACGTATTCTTAATAAATTACTTATCTCATATTAATAGATATTAATGGATATTGAGGTGGCAGTGTTATATTTAGAATTACAATTTAATTGTAATTGTATTTTAATTTGTTTTTGGAGTATGAATTGTTTATTGCCTATAGAAAATAACCAAGAAAAAGGACTTGTGGTACTTATACATCTGCGCTGATCCATTCTTTTGTTTATAGTTTCTCTTTTATGCCTTTTATTAGATTTAAAAATTTTAATAGATTTAAAATGATGATATTTATTACTGCGTTTTTTATGTTGTTTTTCGTTCATGTTTAATTTTTCTGTGTTTTGATTCGAAGTACGGTCTTGTATTAGATACAATTTTATAGTCTCGTATTCATTTGTACACTTTTCCAAAGTAAAATTGCAAAACGTTTAAATACCAATTGTATAAACGAATCTTATATTTAATAATTAAATCCTAATATGTTCTATAAATTTTAACTTTTATGACTTACTTTATTTAATGGTTTAACTGGTAATATTTTCAGTTTGTTAATTACTATTTTCTCATATTTCTAATTTAGTTTTAAATTGTAGCTTAACAAAGGCGCCTTAGCGTTGAAACGTTGCAGACATGAAAATGAAATATGATTTGAGTTTAATATCGAATATCTGTAATTTGAAACCAATTCAGACTAAAAGGTATAAAATATTCGTTTGTGAACATGTACTAAGACCCAATATTATGTATTGGGCATACTAGACCTATCATCACTTATGCATCTCTTAACTTAGCAACTTAACAATATAGGGGACATGCGTGTTGCGAATAACAGGCGCAATAAGTAATAAAAACTCCTACAGCAGCAATGAAATGGCCGCTAGACCACCCTCCTCTCCACCTGGTGATAATGGGGGAGGCAATAATGGTAATAGTGGTCGTTTAGAAATTTGAAAGTCTACAATGAAACCCTTCCACCGAAGTTGTTGCATTTTTATTAATTTATTTGAGAAATAACCACAACATATTTATTCCTGGAAGAATATTTTATATTACAAAAAATATAAATAAAGATTTAGTTTCACAAAAAGGAAAGAATGGAAATTTCCACTGCAAGAACAACCAAGCGGCAGATATGCAAGATTGAGGCATAATAGTATTATACATACATACATCATGTCGAAGGCAACCTTTTGGGATTGAGATCAGATCACATTATTTAGATAAGGAAGCTGCAGGTAATATGGCCACGCTAAGGAATTTTTACTATTAATAATAAGTTGATATTGAAATTAAATCAAATTAATAATATATCACGCAAAATATTAAATTTTAACTAAAATACAAAATAGATAACGTCTCTTTCTTCATGTTCCTTATTGAAAAATTAGATAATCATTTTAAATTGATAAAATTATAGCGCATATTAGAAAAAAGTGTAATTGGCTATATTATCAGCACGGTGCTAGCAATATGGCCACATTAATATATTGTACCCAGGTAAGTTCTAATTGAAAGCAGAATAATCAAAATTGTCTTTTTTTGCCTTTATTTACGAAAATATAACACATTTAAACTTAAGTATATAATACATCTGTGGTATATTTTTTTTAAACATTGCAATTAGGACAGAGAAAAATTGTGGGCTTATCTCTTGCAGTTAGACAAACACATTCTTCGTGAATATATGTTTTATAAGCGGAACATAATCTCATATCAACTACTCGATCTTCGTTACATATTTTACAAAACCAGGACTCTTCTTTTCTTGTTTTCTTTTGTATATACGAGTTTCTGGTTTGCAAGAACGGCTTTGTTGAAATTTATTAGCTTTTATCGATAGCTATCGAGTTTGTGCTACTGGCAAACAGATCTTTGGTGACTATTTGAGCTCTGCTGTTAATAGCAGGTTTCTAGGAATCTTAGCTTTCATCGTTTTTGCATACGGTGTTATGAGCATATTTGTAAACGAAATACTGTGTTTTGTAGAAACAGGTATTGTATTCTGTGATTCAATATTTTCATCACTACTAGAGTCGTATAATGTAAACCAGTGGAAAAGTCGGAGTCGCTACTGTCTATAGGAGAAAATAATTGTCGGGAACGTTTTGTCTTTTGTATGCCAGAAGTTGAAGAAATTACATTCTCTAAGGTCTGTTCATGTTTTTCATTTACCGTTGGATTATGTTGAAGCACTTCATCTTTCTCTTTTTGGGTTTGGTTTGTGACAGTAGTAGGTGCAAATGGAATTTCTGGAATTGCATCTTTGCAAAATGGATAGATTCCTGTAGAAGAGAAGCCAGATTTTATATTCGCAGGCGTCATTGTTTTGTCCCATACAGTAGAAAATATTGCTCCAAAGCGTTGTTTAGTCATGGAACGATCTGGATGAGTAGAAAAATATTTCATTACTGCATAAAGAAAGACAGTATAACCTAATATCATGCTGCTCAGCAGTTTCGACAATACTATAATTTAAATGACATTTTGCACCATCGAATATGAGGAGAATAGACTCGGGCACTTTGTTAGCCACATTGGCATTTTGCTAAGTGATAAATCCGAGCGGTGAATGTATCAATATTCATACTGCCTTTGGTGGTCATACGTGCAACAGCACCTGGAGGTAATGTATCAACCCATTCTGGTTTCATACGCTTCCTTTTAAATAATATTATTGGTGGTATCGGGCATTTCTACATGATACAATGGTAAGGCTCTCTTCATGCTCATTAGCAACGATATGTACCCTTCTTGCACCTTTTTTAGCTAGTGCTTTCTGTTGATAATGAAGGGATAACCTACAGCCCTTCTCATCAACATTATAAATCCTTTCACGTTTATCTATAATATCCATTTCTCCTAGTAAGGCCCCTAACTACTTAAAATGATCATTAACAATAAATTTATTAACCTTTTGTGCTCTAGCTGGGTTTAAATTTAAGTAGCGTATATCGACTCTCATTCACCTGCTACTCTGATAGCTATAATTCTAAATGCAACCCAATGATCAGGTGCTTAATATGGGACACGTAGTGCTAATTTGGTATAATTTAAGTAGCGTATATCGACTATCATTCACCTGCTACTTTAATAGGCTATAATGTAACTTCTAGATCAGTTTCTAATATTGAACACCTTGTACTAATTTGGTATAATTTAAATAGCGTATATCGACTCTCACTCTCCTGCTACTTCTGGTAGGCTATAATTCTTGATCAGTTTCTTAATATTGAACACGTAGTGCTAATTTGGTATAATTTAAGTAGCATATATCAACTCTCTTTCTTTACCTTGTCAGTAACTGTATATTTCTGAAGGCAGGAGCATGATCAGTCTTTTAATATTGAACAGAAGTTCTTTAAATGAGACCTGAATTTGTCGTCCCAGAAGGTACTGAATGATATAATGATAATCCCTCTTTTATATTGTTGAGGTAAATACTGCACTAAGAAAGTATATTATAAAAACTCTTTGTCACAAAATCCTTTATACAAAATCTTCGGCAAATAATTTTCGCGATGTAAACCCTCTTAATCGTGTAAATGTTTTTAATTACACACATTAAAGTATATCCCAAACAACATTACAACAACTACAGATTTGAAATTTTTTGGTTTAACTGAATGTTAAATAGTATTTTATTGCGATGTTTTGGTCGGTGATTATTTATTGACTTGTCATAGCAGCCGATATAGTTTCCAGATCTAGCTTCTATGGCACTTTTAATTTGTTGGACACAGAATTTATCACACGCATCGCATGCATTTTTATAAATTCTCGACTTTTGGCTTTTATTTATCTTCGAAAATATTCCGTGTGTGATAAGCGCAAATTGAATATTTTAGTGAAGTATCGTGACGTTTTATCGACAACGGAATGAAAAATCAATAACAGAGGAAATACTTCAAGTACATAGGATGCTGAAATTTAATAATCATGTGGTCAGCACGTTATAGTATTGTACAAAGTTAAAATAATTGTAAAATTCCTATAGAGGAAGACACAAAAACCTATATTAACTAAATAAACACAGCAATTCACTTATCTTAAAAGGAACATCCACTATATTATTAATGTATATGATTCTTTATAAGATATAATTACCCTTCTCTATATCTATTGCTTATAACTTTGAGTTATTTGAGTTCTTTCATGAAACAATTCCGTTGAGTTTAAATACAATAACTGACAAAATTAAAAATATTTTAAGAAGAACGTAATGAGAACCTAAACTGAAGTAATAAAATCTTATAATAATTAAATGATCTTTACAATGACCTTTACATTAGAATTTTATATTTTTATCCTTTTGTTTATTTACTTAAGAAGCCTATGGAACTATTTGCCATTTCGCAATAGAAATGTTAAATCGTTGGTTAAATCTTTAGTTTCAAATAAACGAACAACCAATACTTTTCTAACGAAGATTTTCAAGGCTGCTTATTATTTATGGCGAATGTTTTGTTTATTTTCAGAAGACACCCTGAAAAATCCACACCGAATCATACTAGTACATTTATGTAAGCCAAGCAATACGGTAATTGTGAAAACTGCACTCAATTTTTTCAGCTTCTATCGCAAAAGGAACAAGCAGAAGCATTGGTGGTGGATAATGAAAACATCCAAATAGATGTGCCGTGTATTTCTTTGTTATCCTAGTGCGGCATTGGGAGATTGTCAGAGACAATTGGTAACATCTAGTTCCTAGGAGAATAATGGGTTACAACTTAGTATAGAACTTATAATCAAAAACGTAAAAAATGTATAGGATCGTATTAAAAAATAAAGTTGGTGATTCTTTGGAGCTGAAACATTGTATTATAATTTTGATTACAGTGGGTTACAGACAAGTTATTTTACTTTATTTCAATTTCACTTTACCTTTCTGCAAACTTTGCTACGCTGGGCGCACTGTTATAAATAGCAAAGTTAACCTGGTCAGTATAAATAACTACACTAAACTATCCTTACCTATACCTCAAAATAACGAAGTAGCTTAACTATCAACCTTGACGGTGATTACTGTACTATTATTTTTAGATATAAATGAGGATGGCTTTAATATCTATAGTTATTTCAGTATTATTACTAATGAATTTCTTTTTTAATTTTTTAATGTATTTTAATCGTCTCTATGATAGGCATTTTTCCCCATAAAACGTTCTGTATATCATTTATATTTACTTCGCGAAAGATATTAATAGTATCCTTGTTAAAGCCAGCATGATTTCCAAAGTGCTTCATTTACGGCCTAAGGTTTGTTAGTTATGCTATGCTGACAGGAGAGAAGGTTAAAAAAGGGTTTTTTACTGCATGCTTGGAACTCGAAATAACTTCGTAATTTGAAGTAACGGTAAAAGAGCTTCATGCCGTTTTCCCAGTTTTTCAATCTGTTTAAAGTTACCAACGAAAGCGATGTAAGTCCAGTTATAATTTACAACTGCGATGAACTGGGTATTACCGTTACTCTCAAACAACTATCAAAATTTATTGCATCTAAAGAGCAGCGTCAAGTTGGTGCGCTAACTTCTGTGGAGAAAGGTAACATTGTCACTGCAAAAATATGTTTTTCTGTTAGTGGAGCCTACATGACACCAATGTTAATATTAGCAAAAAAAAAAAGCAGAAAGAGCTTGAAATTGACTTACCTCACGGAGGATGGGCTAAAGTACAAGAGTCAGGCTTCTCATCATTCGTCCAATTTTCTAGGGCAAGAAAGAAACCCATGTTTGCCTCTTCTAGACGGACATTTGTCTCATACCAAAAACCTAGAAATGATAGATTTGGCACCGAGACATTGTTTGGCCATGATATCTTTTCCTCCACATTGTTAGCATCGACTTCAGTCTGTGGATGTGGCGATCATGAAGCCGCCGAAGTTTCCATTTACTTTTTTCGAAATTTTATTGTTATTTGGACGAGCTTTCTGCTAATATAAAAACGCCTGAAACGGATTTGAAAAGACAGGTACTTAGTCTGTTATACCAGGAAATTTTACCGATCATATTTCCTATCATTTAGAACTACTGATATTGAGTTACAAGACCCATGAACTATCTTGTCAACTAATGAAAATTTTAGCATTCCGAAAGATAAGCAAACTCATTGCTTTCAAGGAATTATACACAAAAATACCGAAAACACATGGAACTAACACGTTGTAGCTCATGGGTAGCGGACGCTATAGCAACGACCCAAGATGACCAAAAACTTCATTTTGTCTCTCCAAAAACGTGGTTCTATTATCTAAAGCTCAACCAGAACAAAAAAAAGTTAAAAGGAAAAGAGGCAAATGATTATTTGACAGGTCTCCTTATAAAACTGAACAAGAAAAAGCTACGAAGAAATATAAACAAGTAAAACACGATAAATGGAGAGAATTAAGAAAAGATCAAGTTAAGCTATATGGATCCCACTTGTAAATGTAAGAAAGGCAAAGGAAAAGGGAGAAAAAAAAAAAAAACGAAGACAAAAAGACAAGTTTGATGAAAAAAGTTCAGAGGATCGAATTGATTTCATCTGTCGATATTGTAATGAACTTTATTCAAACTCAGCTGAAGGCTGTTGATCATGTGCTACTTGTAAAAAGGGTATATCTCTCATGCACCGGTATAGAGTCACAATGATGAGCGTTGATTTGGGCGTTTTGTAAGAAATACTATTAAAAATGTAGGTTTTCAATAGATATGTCTATCCCATTCTGTACCACAGTGTGGAAAGGAAGACATCGAAAACATTTCCTAGGGCGGAAAAGTACAACTTTCCTCCCTTGGAAATTGGACATTTTCATCCCTAGGGAGGAATGTTGTACTGTTCCTCCTCAGGGCGGAAAGTAAGTGACAAGATGAAACTGTACATCTTATAATATGTGACATTACTGATAGATGACATTAGTACATTCGACCCCAGTCTCAGCTCATTTATGAGATAATTGCTAAATTATTAGGGATTACATTTCAATTAAACTATTATTAAACAATTTTAAAACGACGCTAACTTGACAGCTTTCTAAAAATATTTGACAGATTGAGCCTACTACTAAATTTAAAAATTCAGCTATTTTCTTAGGCATACTACTAAAGATATTACGCCCAATTCGTTCCTCCGTTATTTTACCATTACGCAGATTTAAAAATAATCGTAATTGATCTACAGGTCTCATTTATAGATATTTCCGGATAATTGCGATCCAGTGTGGTTCCACTAGTACAAAATTTCTTGAAACACTAGTTTTTGTTTCGGGAATATTTACCGTTATAATATCACCTCTGTTATCTACGTCAGAGATAGTCATTCTTGTTAATTCGTCAGTTCTACAAGCACCCGCAACTCCCATGATTAAAGCAGCCCTTAATTACTTCATGTAAAAGTAATTTATATAACAAATTCCGAACAATGGCAAGTGCTGCTTTACGAATTTCGTCGGTGTGCACGACAAATTATCATTGTCTGTGATATCATTCGACATATTGTATAAAAATGTTTATAATAAATATTTATGATATTAAATTTCAATTAAATTAGTTTTATTTACTATTATTAAACACTTTTTAACAAAAGACGCTGACTTTACAGTTTAAAAAATATTTGACAGATTAGGCCTACTATCCATCATGTCACTCACAGGTGTCTTTATTATTTTTTGGCATTTAATTAGTGAAAATTGGACTGGTTGGGAAAAAAATCTTATTCAAACCAAGGGCGGAAAGTGCTCTATTGCAGACCGCGGGCTAATATTACAAACCGAGCTGAAGGTGAGGTTTGTAATTGCCCAGTTGCACTTTCGGCTCGGTTTGTAATATTTGCTCGCGGCCTGCAATAGGGCACTTTCCTCCGTTGGTTTGAAATATGCTATTTCTAATGTTTTTTTTTGTGGATTATTCCATAACCGCCAAAATGTTTAAATAAATGCCAACCAATTACGGTCACATTGTTCATATTAACGAAGTATATTTGTGAAGCTATCTCATTCCGCCCCATCTTCACCATATGTATGACCAATTTGCTCTAAGACATACGTTGAACATTCCTGTAATACTATCTGCCGTCGTTTGAATGTATTATCTGCATTATTGATTGTACCATTTTTAATGTACAACCGTTTATAATGTACTATACTGGATGAGTTTTTTATCTTGAGACAACGGAACATCTCTGAAACACTGCGTCAAATCAAAAAAAGATCTTAATAAGATTTGTTATAATGTAGGGGGCTCACTGAATGGTATTGAACTCGATCTCCCACTCTATCCCCCACCTCACCTCCCCAGTGGGGGACAACTTTGAAATCTTAAATGGGAACCCCCATTTTGTATTGCAGATTCGGATTCTACGCCATTAAGTATGTAGTTTCATTTGAAATTTTTTTCGATTCGTAACAGATTGCGCTGTAATCGCAAAAAAACATGATCGTGGACGCCTAGAAAAATACACAAAAAAGAGAAGCAAGCAAACATGATTTTGTGTTTTTTTTTTTATTTTAACATACTAACTAACATTTCAAAAAACCATTCAACAAGGAAGAACTTTACTTATCATACCTTCCATAGCCTCAATTGCTGTTCAAATATTCAAGACTAACTAATTTGTATTGGATAAATAATTAATAATCTAAATGGGGATCGGACAATGTGTAAGTATTCACAGCTTGTCAAGTACTGTTTTGTATCGTTGAATAGCATTCCAACTGCGAATAAATAAATGTATCGAAGTGAAGGGACACAGTTTCGAACACATGGCTTTCTGAAATGTTAGTTAGTATGCTAAAAATAAAAAAAACACAAAATCATGTTTGCTTGCTTCTCTTTTTTGTGTATTTTTTCTAGACGTTCACAATCATGTTTTTTTTTGCGATTACAGCGCAATCTGTCACGAATCGAAAAAAAAGTTTCAAACAAAAACTACAAACTTGATGGCGTAGAATCCGAATCTGCAATACAAAATAGGGGCAAGATTTCAAAGTTGTCCCCCTCCCACTCTGGGGAGTGAGGTGAGCGATCGAGTTCGGCACCATTCAGTGAGCCCCTTACATTGTAACAAATCTTATTAAGATCTTTTTTTGATTTGATGCAGTGTTTTAGAGATAGTCCGTTGTCTCAAGATAAAAAAAAACTCACCCTGTATAAGATTTATCATCAGATTTAGAGAAGAATATAAATAAAGAGAGAAAGAGGTGGACCATATATGAACCGCGTAGAATAAGCAAGTGTTGTCTAGACGGCGGCGCTTGCTTTTGATGTTAAAAAAATAGTAAATAAAATAAAATATTACGGCAAAATAGACCGCTCACAGAAATACATATTCCCGTATTTGAGTTTTTTTTTTCCTGAGAATTATTCTGCAATAATTTTAACATTATTATTTTCATCCTAATAATATATTTTCTGAGTTCGTATCTTACTAAATATATGAATTATATAGATAGATTTTTGATATATGTACTTAGTAAAAGATAAATATATAATATTTATATTATATATATATTATATATATTTATAAATATATATAATACAACGCTTGTAATACAAAAAAAAGTAAATAGTATCGTGCCTAGTTTATTCATTCATAGATCCTAACAAACACTTAACTTTGTGCTACAATTTATTTTTTAATTGACATTGCCTTGTAAACACTAGAGATGAGCTCAGGCAGACAGAATTATCTATTAAATATG
The DNA here is from genome assembly GCA_004143645.1 of Protaetia brevitarsis. Lineage (NCBI taxonomy): Eukaryota > Metazoa > Arthropoda > Insecta > Coleoptera > Scarabaeidae > Protaetia > Protaetia brevitarsis. The sequence goes on along the minus strand of RXPK01002323.1, from coordinate 13,056 downwards.
TATAAAGGAACATAATCTAAATTTAAGAAAGTAAGTTGGGGATATTATTTTTTATAATTTTTAAAGGAAAATGTGATAGTGATACTTGATACTTTGATTTTGTAGCTATGATTGTGTAATTATTTAAGAGTTTACTGAAATTTCGGCTTAGAATAATTAAAACTAATTTATATCGTTAAACGTTTCCACTTGACGATGCCAGTATGAGTAATGAAATTCTAATATTACAATAATAATGTTATTATAAGCGATGGAAAAAAGACTGTAATAAAAAATTCAGGGTTTTTAGGACTATTATTGGAAACTAACAAATGAGCTTTAAAAATCCCGCATACATATTCTTCGAAAAACATACTTTTGTGTTTAACACTCAATATATAAGAATATGTTTACATATCTAAATGTAAGCACCCATCTGCTCAATAAACTTTTTTGCCTGGGTATTTCCTCCATACTTTATTTGCTATTTTCTTATCGTCAAAGGCACGCGCCGCCGTCAAGACAACACGTGCTTGTTATACTGCGCTTGCACAGCTCATAGATGGTCTATACCTTTCCCTCTTTATTTATATTCCGCTCTAAATCTGATGCAAAAGTGTTGTCTTATATAGTACAAATCTGGTATAATGATCAGCAGGTTATAACGCAAAGGTTAAAACTGTAGGCAGAGGTGTGAAGTTAGCAATAAATCTTCAGCAATAAATTTTTGTATTAAATTTGGAGTTAATTTGACCGAAAATTAACTCCAAATGTAATACAATTGCGTTTAAAGGTCATCAAATCCAGAAAGGCCAGGCATCATCTGGATCTGGAAAACGACCTTAAAGAGGTGAACAAGGCCATACTCGAAGCAAACGATTCGACCTGTCCTGTTCAGCAGACAAAAGAATGTAGGGACTGACCTTGGTGGAACAGCCATTTGTCAAAATTAAGATCCGATACACGGAAGCTCTTTAACAATGCCAAGCGTAACGGAGTTTGGCAGAGTTACACCGAGAAACTTACTTCCTACAATAAAGCTATCAGGAAAGCGAAAAGAGATAGTTTTAGAAAGTTCTGCGAGGAAATCGATTCAACACCTACCGCCTCGCGACTCCACAAGGTAATGGCGAAAGGTAGAATCGATTCAGGAATGGCACTAAGAAAGCCAGATGGAAGCTTCACCGAAAGTGAAGAAAAAAGAGCTCTCCTCCTTCTAGAAACCCACTTTCTCGAAGGCAAAGTGGGAACCTCGGAAAATCCTTCCGAGATATATAAAAGACCAAATAAAGAAGCTACTACAGTGGCAAGACGCATATGTAGTAGCGAACGGTTAAAATGGGCCATCAATACCTTTCAGCCGTTCAAAACACCGGGAGTAGACGGGATTTTTCCAGTTCTACTTCAGAAAGGGGCAGGAAGAAATCCTTCCTCACATGATTCGGATAAGCCGAAGTAGTCTGGAGTTGGGGTACATTCCAGAAGCTTGGCGAAGGGCTAAAATAACCTTTATACCAAAAGCAGGGAAAAAGGACATTACGCACCCTAAATCCCACAGACTTATCAGCCTCACATCATTCTTTTTTAAAACGGTGGAAAAGGCTGTAGATAACTATATCAGAACAGACATCTTGGAGCGGGTGCCATTACACCCCTATCAGCACGCCTATCAAATAGGCAAATACCACTGAGACTGCATTAGTGGAGCTGACGGACCAAATCCAAGATGCCCTGACGAATAAGGAAGCCGTAGTGTGCGTCTTTCTAGACATAGAGGGTGCTTTTGACAACACTCCACACGAGTCTGTCAAAAAAGCATTAATTAATAGGGGGGTAGACGGCGTGACTTCTAGATGGATGTCGCAGCTACCGTCTACCAGGTCGGTGGAGGCGGAGGTGGGACATAAGACCATCTCGGTTAGTACGACCAGAGGATGCCCACAGGGGGGAGTTACATCCCCACTTATGTGGAGCCTAATAGTAGATGAACTCTTATGCGGACTGACGAATCTAGACATATCTTGTCAAGGGTATGCTGATGATATTGTCCTATACGCAAGAGGCAAATTTGAGTATCCCCTCTGTGACATAGTTCAAATAGGATTGAACTTCACGAGAAGATGGTGTCAATCTATGGGACTCAATGTTAACCCCACTAAGACAACCCTAGTAGCATTTACCAGGAAAAGAAAATCCAATCTTAGAACCATAAAACTGGATGGGCAAAATATAGACTAGAGAGCGGAAGTTAAATATCTAGGCTTTACCCTAGATAATAAACTTCTAAGGAACAAACATGAACTTGAAGTAACCAACAAAGGCCAAAAGAGCTCTGATGGTGTGCAGAAACTTTGCAGGAAAAAATTGGGGATGCAACCCAAAAATACTGCTTTGGATGTATACAGCGATAGTGAGACCAATCATCACCTATGCATCAGTAGCGTGGAGCAAAAGAATTAATCTAGCCACCGCGAGAATTAATCTTTCGAAAGTGCAAAGATTAACATGTGTATGCATAACGGGGGCTATGAGAACCTGCCCAACAGCAGCTATTGAAGTAGTATTGGATCTTGCCCCCTCCACATTGTAATAGAGGGCGTGGCGAAAAGAACCGCACTAAGAATGGCCAAGGAAGGAAATGATTAGGCATAGGCCTCAATCTCCCGACGGTGATCAAACCTGGGATATACCCCGGGATGGTATGTTAAAAAAATTTAGCTTTGTGAAGGAATTCACCACAAAGCTAAGTAACAGGAGCGAGTGGGATCATAACACCATCTTGAACTTGAATATAAATGCCATCAAATGGTATACTGATGGCTCCAAAACGGCAGAAGGAACTGGAATATGGGCCTAGAACTACATATTTCGAAAGCTTGGGATACCCAAGTATATTTCAGACGGAAATACACGCTATTGGAAGATGTGTTCAGTTCAATATGGATAGGAACTATCGGAAGCAGGAGATATCATCGATGTCTGATAGGCGCTGGAGCTGATCATATGAAATCAGCTCCAAGATGTCTGGGAATGCCTAGGGACACTAAAAGAGCTAGGCAAAAAAATAAAGTAACCCCCTGTGGGTTCCGGGTCACACAGGAGTGGAAGGAAACGAAATAACGGATAACCTCGCAAAAAAAAGGGGCTGGAATGCCTTTTGTAGGGCCTGAACCCTTCTGCGGGTTAAGTAGCAGTACAATACTGAAGAAACTAAAAATAGAAATGGAGCAGAGAAAATCCAGTTATTGGAAAATCTCCAGGGAATGAGGCAAAGTAAAATTCTTCTGGGAACTTATAACCAGAAGAGGTTTACAGAATGCATCAACCTGAGTAAGAACAATGTTCGCATTTTAACAGGAATACTTTCAGGCCATTGTAGACTGAAAGGACACCTGAGTAAGCTTGGATTGGAAAAAGATCCTGAATGCAGATTCTGTGGGGAACGGGATGAAACACCCATCCATCTCCTCTCAAACCGCGTAGCACTGTGCAACTCGAGGGCATTTCACCTGGAAGCATGTGAAATCGAAAGAGGAGACTTACCTAGACTGGAGCCCTCTGACATCCTACACTTTCTAAAAGGAATAGGACTGGAAGGCAGCTGTAAAGCAGCAAGAATAGGGACACAATAGATCTTTTAGGTCGCAGTGTAACACCACCCTTTACTTACATACATACATACAATACAATTGCGTTCTATGTATAAAATGACTTCACACAGCATTGCAAAGAGTAGAACACACAATATTTTTACAAAATGGCGATGTTTTTAACGTAATTACGAACGTTAATCCCAACTAAATGCACCCGCCACCACATACTTTATTAATTTTGGCATCGTTGGTCATCTTTAATTTCAAATTTTATTCGCCAGGTGTGTTAAGGGATGTCCAACGATCATTTTAAAAAAATATAAAAATGATATATTTTTGTAACAAATTTTATAAACAATCAAAGTTGATCGACTCGTCCAAATGCACGCGCTGCCGTATATTTTATTTATTTCAACATCGTTCGTCATCTTTAATTTCAATTTTTATTTGCCAGACGTGTTAAGGAGTGTCCAAAGATCATTTTAAAAAGATATAAAAATGACGATATTTTTGTAACAAATTCTATAAGCAATCAAAGTTGATCGACTCGTCCAAATGCACGCGCTGCCGTATATTTTATTTATTTCAACATCGTTCGTCATCTTTACTTTCAATTTTTGCCAGACGTGTTAAGGGGTATGCAAAGATCATTTTAAAAAAATGTGAAAGTGACAGTATTTTTATAACAGTATGAGAGAACGTCAAAAGTATTCCAGAATTTTTTACCCAAAGGTAAAAATAACAGTAATCATTGAAATTTGTTGATGCAGATTTCGCAGACATATGGCAGTACTACCCTTGAGTTGATGCAAACAGGATGGCAATACCTGTTAGATGTTTCGCATTTTATTTCTCCCCCTCTTTCTCCACAGTAAAGACAAGTCATATTTAATGTTCTCTGAGTCATGAGAAATTCTAAATTTCAAATAATTTCTATAAAAGCTTGGATCGAAATCAAAGTCAAATTTTTTATTACTTGTTATGGTTTCGGCATAATAAAGGATAAAAACACCGCAATTATACGAGTCTTTTTTTATTTTTTACAATCCCAAACCAACCTTCAACCAAAGAGTTGCTTTGTCTTTCACTTTTGTGTATAAAGGTCCACAAACGTAGGAATGGGATATAATGATGTAAAAAGTGTTTGGCGAAAGCTGGATTAAATAACGGTTCGCATTTTGTGGTTTCATTATTAACTCTGTTTGCATTAGAAGTTAGTACTTCTTCAAAATGTAGATAAAATTTATTATGTCCAATAGTGCATCTTTTCTCTGAATTGAAATGAATAGTGTGGCCAGTGATAAGCTCATCTTGTGGATCTAATTCAATATCAGTATTTCTTGAAGAAAATATTAGTTCATTTTTGCATTCATTTAAGTATGCGCTTGCAAATTCAGTATTTGTAATAACAAATATGTTAGTAATGTGTTTAATTATTTCAGTAAAATTGTTCATGTCAAATAGAGTCATTACAATTTCTTTTAATAATGTTCGTACCAAGTTTTTGTTAAAATATTTGTTTACATCCCGACATATTAATTTAACAAGGTGGACACCGCATAATTTAATTGTAACTAAATTCGCAAGTTCTATTTTGTTATCATTAATTTTGTCATATATTTTATTAAAATAATCTACCATGCAATTCCATACGATTCGCACGTTGCATTTAGAAAAGCCATATTGAAATCAGATGTTACACTGTTAAATACAGGCCAGGTCAATTGATTTTGTACATAGTAATATTTAAAACGATCACGCCAGGTTAGGATGATCGCAGTGTTTAGATGAAACTATTTCCAATACGGGTACTGTGCGGTTTCTGAGAGTTTCTAGAACACCCGCCTAGCACAAAATCCTCTTACATTCCCACCCATGAGGTTTTCTTACTACTGAACCTATAGCGTCCAAATAAAGATTTAGTTTTGACCACGGTACAAATAATACGGTATGCTTACGCGCATATGGAAATTACGTCACATAGGAGCATAAATGGCGCCACATATATAATTATTATTATATTAAAATCGATTTCGACGGTGAGGGTTTTGTTAATGCGAAAGGTAAGTTCAAAAAATCCGGACGGGGTTACGGAACATAGTTTAAAAGCGTTAAGGTGTTTTCACGATTCAATTTTCTAGAAAAACCACCAAAACACTTTGTAAACACACACGAAATTCGCTACAATTGTAGAAATAAACACTAGGGCTACTAGATGGCGACAAGATAGATAAAGTAAATTTCAACTTAAAACGGGCTTTTTTAAAGCAAAGCTGCATTTGAATTACATTAATTGGTAGTTGTGAATAATTTGAATTCTAACATTTTGCTATTTACCATACATGTATTTTATTGCATTCGATACGCTCCTTAATGACGTCATCTGACCGGCCTTGACGTATTTGAGAATCAAAACCAGCATACCGTATTATTTGTACCGTGGTTTTGACCTTCCTTTTTTGCTATAATATCTGGCAAAATCTGGTTCTTCTTTGCTGTGAATAATAACATTTAAAGGTATAGATACCTGATAGGTATAGTGTAAATAAAATAAAATAAAAGTCGACGAACTATGTTGAAATAAATAAAGTATACGGCAGCGCGTGCATTTGGACGAGTCGATCAATTTTAATTGTTATAGAATTTGTTACAAAAATATTGTCATTTTTATATTTCTTTTAAAATGGACTTTGGACACTCCTTAACACGTCTGGCAAACAAAATTTGAAATCAAAGTTGATGAACGATGTTGAAATAAATAAAGTATACTGCAGCGCGTGCATTTGGACGAGTCGATCAACTTTAATTGTTTATAGAATTTGTCACAAAAATATTGTCATTTTTATATTTTTTAAAATGGACTTCGGACACTCCTTAACACGTCTGGTAAACAAGAGTTGAAATTAAAGTTGACGAACGATGTCGAAATAAATAAAGTATACGGCAGCGCGTGCATTTGGACGAGTCGATCAACTTTAATTGTTTATAGAATTTGTTACAAAAATATTACTTTGGACACTCCTTAACACGTCTGGTAAACAAAATTTGAAATCAAAGTTGACGAACGATATCGAAATAAATAAAGTATACTGCAGCGCGTGCATTTGGACGAGTCGATCAACTTTAATTATTTATAGAATTTGTTACAAAAATATTGTCATTTTTATATTTCTTTTAAAATGAACTTTGGACACTTCTTAACACGTCTGGTAAACAAAATTTGAAATTAAAGTTGACAAACGATGTCGAAATAAATAAAGTATACTGCAGGGCGTGCATTTGGACGAGTCGATCAACTTTAATTGTTTATAGAATTTGTTACAAAAATATTGTCATTTTTATATTTTTTTTAAAATGAACTTTGGACACTCCTTAATACGTCTGGTAAACAAAATTTGAAATTAAAGTTGACGAACGGTGTTGAAATAAATAAAGCATACGGAAGCGCGTGCATTTGGACGAGTCGATAAACTTTAATTGTTTATAGAATTTGTTACAAAAATATTGTCATTTTTATATTTTTTTTTAAAATGAACTTTGTACACTCCTTAACACGTCTGGTAAACAAAATTTAAAATTAAAGTTTGACGAACGATGTTGAAATAAATAAAGTATACGGAAGCGCGTGCATTTGGACGAGTCGATAACTTTAATTGTTTATAGAATTTGTTACAAAATATTGTCTTTTTACATTTTTTAAAAACTGATCTAACGCTGGTAAACAAAATTTAAAATTAAAGTTTGACGAACGATGTTGAAATAAATAAAGTATACAGAAGCGCGTGCATTTGGACGAGTCGATGAACTTTAATTGTTTATAGAATTTGTTACAAAAATATTGTCATTTTTAAATTTTTTTAAAATGAACTTTGGACACTCCTTAACACGTTTGGTAAACAAAATCTGAAATTAAAGTTGACAAACGATGTCGAAATAAATGAAGTATACTGCAGCGCGTGCATTTGGACGAGTCGATCAACTTTAATTGTTTTTAGAATTTGTTACAAAAATATTGTCATGTTTATATTTTTTTTTAAAATGAACTTTGGACACTCCTTAACACGTCTGGTAAACAAAATTTGAAATTAAAGTTGACAAACGATGTCGAAATAAATAAAGTATACTGCAGGGCGTGCATTTGGACGAGTCGATCAACTTTAATTGTTTATAGAATTTGTTACAAAAATATTGTCATTTTTATATTTTTTTTTTTAAATGAACTTTGTACACTCCTTAACATGTCTGGTAAACAAAATTTAAAATTAAAGTTTGACGAACGATGTTGAAATAAATAAAGTATACGGAAGCGCGTGCATTTGGACGAGTCGATGAACTTTAATTGTTTATAGAATTTGTTACAAAAATATTGTCATTTTTAAATTTTTTTAAAATGAACTTTGGACACTCCTTAACACGTTTGGTAAACAAAATTTGAAATTAAAGTTGACAAACGATGTCGAAATAAATGAAGTATACTCCAGCGCGTGCATTTGGACGAGTCGATCAACTTTAATTGTTTATAGAATTTGTTACAAAAATATTGTCATGTTTATATTTTTTTTAAAATGAACTCTGGACACTCCTTAACACGTCTGGTAAACAAAATTTGAAATTAAAGTTGATGAACGATGTTGAAATACATAAAGCATACGGAAGCGCGTGCATTTGGACGAGTCGATCAACTTTAATTGTTTATAGAATTTGTTACAAAAATATTGTCATTTTTATATTTTTTTTAATGAACTTTGTACACACCTTAACACGTCTGGTAAACAAAATTTGAAATTAAAGTTGAGGAACTATGTTGAAATAAATAAAGTATACGGAAGCGCGTGCATTTGGACGAGTCGATCAACTTTAATTGTTTATAGAATTTGTTAAAAAATATTGTCATTTCTAAATTTTTTTAAAATGAACTTTGGACACTCCTTAACACGTCTGATAAACAAAATTTGAAATTAAAGTTGACGAACGATGTCGAAATAAATAAAGTATACGGCAGCGCGTGCATTTGGACGAGTCGATCAACTTTGATTGTTTATAAATTTGTTACAAAAATATATCATTTTTATATTTTTTTAAAATGATCTTTGGACACTCCTTAACACGTCTGGCAAATAAAATTTGAAATTAAAGTTGACGAACGATGTTGAAATAAATAAAGGATACGGCAGCGCATGCATTTAGTTGGGATAATTACGAATGTTAAAAACGTCGTCATTTTGTAAAAATATTGTGTATTCCACTCTTTGCAATGCTGTGTGAAGTGATTTTATTCATAGAACGCAATTGTATTACATTGGGAATTAATTTGACCGAAAAAAAATCTATTGTTGAAATCTATTGCTAACTTCACACCGGTAGGCAGAGATGGTGTTCTCAAATTTGAATCATATTTATTTTCCTTACTTGCCTTCATTTTGAGCACATGTTAAGTATTTTTCAAGAAGGTGGATGGGAGAATAATGGGAGTGGTCTTGTGCTTGAATAGGGACAAAAAAAAATAATAAAATAAGATTAAATAATCGAGGGATTTAATAAGTATTATAAACTTAAGATAATGCGCGCCTTCTAATACAGTCATTTTGACACTGCTCCCTTTGGCTTATAATAATATCCCCATTATCAGCCCAATTCTTCAGACTAAAGCAAATTAATTTGCTTTCTTTTAATACAGGAACACCGTTGATATAAACATTTCATTTGTTTCTTTAGTTTAATGAATTGTTTCTATCAGTGTCCCTAATATGTTAACTTGCATTTGTAGCGGTTACTTATATTCGACGTAAATGTACTAAAGGTCTGCAACAATACATTGATACGTGAATATTCATTTACTTGGGGTTGACTTGATTTGATTCAGTGCGCTGTTACTTGAGCTGGCTATATCCACAACACGATACTTTCAATGAGATGATATATTTTTAAAGAGTCGGTCGCTGGTGTAAGAGATATTTATATGAGTACTTCCGCATGTGCCTGTTGCAGTGTGTATTGCACAATGGTAAGGTGTATATACATTTCGATTTTGGTATTTTGCAATAATTTAGTTTCTTAAAATTGGTTTTACAATAAGTTTGTTGGAGGATTTTTTCTAAAAATAAACGGTTTGTGGGGTAAAACAAACTTTCTATTCTTATTCTAATGTTTCCATACGTTTTGATGTTGTTTTGCCCTTTTTAACAAGGAATTTGTAAATAAAGATTAGAAAAGGCATTTGTGATTCTATCTGCAATGTATTGCAGCGTATGTTTAACAACAACAAAAAATTGGGATAACAATTGTGTAAAGCAACATTTCTGAACCAAAAACCCGTCCAGAAACTCAACAATTACGATTTCACGCAAGAACTATGTGAAGCATTTTAGCGGCAATCAGATTTAAAGTTGCACGTTGGCAGCAGCATCGTTAGGGCTGACTTGTCAATATTCGAATCAAACGATGTACGATGAAACGTATGGAGTTATGGTTATATCAATGAGTGGGTTGGATTGCATCACTTACAACGAATACGAAAGTACGCCAATAATTCATTTAACTACTTGCGCATATTTATACATAGAAGCAAATGCAATAAATTATACAGTAGTGTCTTTTGCAATATTATGCAATTTATATGTGACATTTTAAAATTTAAAAAGGTTGAAGTTAGTTCATTGTGTTTGCATGAACTAACTAACTTTTAAAATGTCACATAAATTTTATATGTCTTGACCAACAACATTTATGTTGTATTGTAATAATGGATAAACAGTCAACCACAGCATTGTAATTATTCTCACTAATTCCTTATAAACTTGAAAAAGACAATGAATTGTCGAAACGTGGTTAATGATCTGAAATTTTGCCTTTCATTTTAAAGCCAAAAATCCACAAACTCGCTATCATAGAGTTAACAAAAGGCAGCCTTGCACGTAGAAGAATTTTTCTACTCTGAAATCTTACCTAACGTTTGGTAATTTGACAAGACTATATTAACTCAACAGCTAACAAATTTCCAATGCGCGCGTGCAATCGTCATCTTAAGACGCGACGCTTTGGGGCTGTTTTTTATTTTGTCGGTGGATCCATCGGTTGCAGTTGGTTTCACCAGCAACGTTCTTAAATTACTGTTTAGTTTCTGGTGGTGCACCAAAACACGTTCTAAAATTTACCGCTTCAACCAAGTGGTGCCATCATCGCGCAACCGATTTTGGGAGATGGTGAGTTTGGTGTGGTGAATTAGCGCAAGCTGACATAACCTCTAAATTGAAATAATTCAAGTAAACATGGAATTTCAGTTATTTTATCTGGACTCTCTAACACCATTTTTGTTACTACATATCCTACAATTCCATTAACAAGGTTCTTCTTTTTCCATTTTTTGGAAGAAAAGGGCGATTTTTTAATATAATATAACAAATATAAGGATTCGACCATAGCACTGAGGTTAGGAGCGTTTTTAAATTTACTGATGGTGGATGCACCGGTAAAACATCAACTGACGTCATCCTCAACATGGTCACCATTGGTGTAAGCCACCAAACCATTATGCTGAATTAAAGAACAGGCCCTTTTTGTCCATTCCTGTTGAAATGTTTCCCGTCATAGGTTATAAAACCTCGAATGCTGTCAAATGACAGTTAATTGTTTTGACAAGAGCAGAGATTGGCAAAGTTATTAGTAGCGTTCTTTTTACAAGAAATCTCAAATAATCTCAACTCACTAGAGATATTTTGCTAAAAACCCCTTTTTAAACGACTCACCTCGAGATTTATCTAAGATTTTTACCTCCCCCCTTACCGCTAGCGCACAACATCGCGAGGGTGTGCAGTAGTGAGAGTAAAAACTCAGTTGGGTGGAGGGGATACCAACAACAAGTATAACCTCGTTTTTTCTATAACCCTTTTTTTCTATAACCCTTTTTGCGTTCGATTTTCGTTTGTCAATTGCACGTCAATTGTGATTGGAAAGCATTTAAAACGTGTTTCTATCAACTTGAGTTTACAAGTTTGTTTGAGCTTTTTATGCCTGTTGCATATAGTACGTACAGGTTAATTTTAATTATTAAATTTTCTATGTTCACTATGTCACACTTACATATTGTACTCTTTTATGAATTGGAAGTTTGAAGAACTTTGACTGAGGGTCTTTGACAATCTAAACATCATTTTAGCACGCTACACAGTGACTATTTTACAAACTATAAGATATTGAATACGATGTGAGGCGTTCTTTTAAATCGAGATCATCTCAGATAAATATCAATTCCCTAGAGAGATAAATGAAGTGAGACGCGTTGTGAAAAGTTGGCTGAAACAATCTCAGAAAAATGGCAATTCCGCACATTCAAAATTTGCATTTTCTTTGAGATGTTCCTTGCCCGTATGTTGTTATAAGAAACGTGTTTGTTACGATAACGCATGATTTTTTTTAATAATAACTAGTGGATTTTCATATTTCGCGCCGTTAAATAAAGCGGCTGTCACTTTTAATATCATTTTTAATGGTCGCGTTCAGGGAAAAAATACGTTTAAGCGCTGAGAAACAGCGCTTTATTGCAGCGCTGCATGTTGCCTGAACAACATAAAACACTAATGGTCACAAATTGCAAAATTGACAGGTGGAGTGGTTATTTTTGTATCGTGTTCAGTCGTGTTTTCTTTTTTCACATAAATATATCTACTAACTAACGTGTTTATTATATCTTAAATTTTATATATAAATTATTTATGGATAATCGAAAGGAAGAGGTTTTAATGGCAATGCTTATTGAAGAAAATGTAATATTAAACTCTATTAGTACTGGATTTACGTTTTTGTTACCTGTCATAACTGTTTTCCTGATGTTTTTACTTTTCATAAAAGAAAAAAAAAACCTATGTTATCTATCTTATAGAACAGGTCATACGGACAGAGATACTTGAAGATAGGTATGATAATACACAACAAAGCTTTTGTAGGTGAGGTATTTGTGATATTTGTTTACGCTTGCTTCAAGCGCTTTGTTGCAGCATATAAATTATACGCTGCAATAGTGGCTGACCGCTTGAAGAAAGCTCAGTAAAAATTACGTCATTTTTGTACGTTCAAGGAAATTTAATATCTCAGCGTTTCAGCTTCCCTAAATACGACCAGGAACTCAAAATAATGCAGCATATCCTGTAGAGGAGTATGTTAAGAAAAAATTATTAAGAGGTTAGAAAAATAAGTTATGGTAGTCGAAAAGTGTCTAACGCACTCGTTCGTGCGTTATCCGTTACTTGCCGTACTCGTTATGTAATATACAATTAATAACTGCAATTATATCATTCGTTATAAGCATCTGAACTACTGGAATTTGCATTTAAATTTTGACATATCAAAGTACATATTTCAAATTATTTGTTTACGTACATATCAGCACTATGAATTCCTATTTGTAGTATTATTAACAATAAGTAATGTAAAATTGAGTATTTTTTTAAAGTAGAAGTTATGTAGGCTTTATGTAAAAATAATAAAT
>RXPK01002322.1:0-41188 GCA_004143645.1 Protaetia brevitarsis | reverse complement strand
AAAGGGGTCATAATGAAGTACAATCTAATTTAGGCATTATTAAAAGAAACTGTGTAGTTTGAACTTTAGAATACACCATGATTTATTTGCCTTTTGCTTTAATATTTTAATTTATGCATAACCAAACAATATTACTTCTGCGATTATTTTATCGATTTTGCAAACTTTGTTCGCAAATATCTTTGTAAATAGATACTGTAGAGCTTTAGGAAAAAAACGGGTCTTCTAATTTTAGGACTCAAAGACTTCAAATTTAAAATATAAAAAGAATCCAAGACATCAAATTTTTTAGGTGTTCCGGTTGATATGGAATGACCCATTTACATACACGGTTTATAGAAATTTCAAACCACTGCATAATTTCCTACATTTTCAAATCTCTTTTCTTCTAGTAAATATTAAAAGCAGATAAGAATGGCAATTACAAAAAGTAGCATAAAAATATGTTTCATAAGATTTGAAGAACTCATTAATTAAACTCGTGACTACGCCACTTGTTTCTTGAACGTAACTTCTAGCTTTAAAATGCATCTTGTAAAATCACTATTTTAATATACTTTATTACTATCTTATGAAGCTAAGAATTAAACAAGAATAATAGTAGCTTTAACAGAAGTGCTAACTTCAAACCTTATATTGGGAGCTTTTTCCGGATCACAAAAGAGTTTCTTACCACCCTTTACAACAGGTGGCGCCACGTGCAGACTGGAGAGTTAGCGTATTGATTGAGAATAGCGCACCACCTAAAACATTGCTTCCTCCCTTGTTTACAAAACAGAAAACGTGGACCAACGCTAAAGTAAAAATGTGATTTTTAACATCCGTATATTTCTCAGTAACCGCTTTCGCGCTTTTTAAAAGTCAAAATGCCCGCTCGAGCAGAAAGTGCCGGCTTGCAGACTGTCGAGAGGCGACCGACGATCCTTCATGTGGCCCCCGGTGAGAACTTAACCTGGCCATCTGAAGACCAGCATTTAAATTATACAATACCGGGCGGTAAGAAACATTAACTTTTTATTTAATATAAATAAGTGCGTATATATTAAAATGCTTTGTATTTCTAATGGCTTTAGCTTTTAAATATAAGAATTTATCTCAATGATGTAAGATCGAAATATTAGATAATACTGTTCTATTTATTTAATTAATATCGAATGACTTATACGTTATAATATGTTTATATACTCATGAATAAGCATACATTATTTATCTCTTTATATACATACCTATGTATCCTATGTATTTCACTTATATATAACAGCATACAGATGAGATAGATCCGCACTGCACAAATTGCTTTAGAACAGAAATATTTGCTTCAAGATTTGTATTACCATTATCGTGTTAAACAATATTCTAAAATGTCTGGTAAGCTTCCTTGTAATAAATTCTGGCACACAGGCAAACGTTTTGCTAATTATTTTTATTGCGCAGCAGAAATTATATTTTTTAAAGCATTTATTGCAAGTAATCCTGATATAAATTCTCTTTTTTTATGAAAAAAAATCTTATTTGGTAAATGGAGCTTTGCACCTTTTTACTTTTTACAACTGGGCGCCAATAATTTGAAACTTTTTGACAATACACATTCAATACTGCAGTAAATATTTATGTCATTTTTTTGATTTAAATTTGCTATTAATTCAATATTAATTTTCAGGTGGTTTCTGGAGTTGGTGTGACTACTGGAAAGATTCCCAACATATCCTCTTCCAATTGGCTAATATGTGCTTCGCATTAGCTTACGCTTCGACTTGCTCCAAGAAAGGAGTCTTATTCATGCATTGCTGGTTAATAGTTGGTAAATATGTATCAGTATATGCTCGCGAAATAATGTACATGCACTGTGAAAAAAAGATGTAGTAAAATTACATATTAAATCGTGTAATTTTGTGACCAGGTAAATTTACTTCAATTGCAAAGTTTGCACCATCCAGGAAATTTCATCATGTATTTTTTAAACATTGCTCTGTAGAATTCATACATAAGCTTTATATATCCAAAATTTGGGTTATTTTCAAATGTGCTACAAGCAAGACAAGTAAAAATTCTACCGAAGTACATATTACATGTATATAAATATACATTGAACGGTAAAACCTCTTAGCAGATGTGATTTACTATTACAGTTTTTTTATTTCTTACAATATACCATGTCGAGAATTAAATTACTATTTGAAGTAACCAACGATGCCCACTTAAATTTGGTAATATTGAGAAATATTTGTCTAATTTTACTTAGAACTTCGTGTTATCAAATTCCCATTTCCAATGGCTACTTTAAACAAAATTTAGCTCAAGACATTGTATGTTTCTACAGTTCAATAATAAATTAATTCAATAAATAAATTCAATTGATTATTAATAATCCTTTCAGAAATTTCAATAAGAGATATTAAATTGAAATTTAACGCTATATTGAGTTGTAAGTTGTTCAATATTATTCAATTATGTGATTAAAACAAAGAGCAACTATATGCTCTTAAACTTAAAATTGTTTTTCACCGTCTACTATTAAGTAAATACTAATTAAGAACAACATTTTCTGAAAATCACTAATTCTAAAAGAAGCAATAAAGATAGGCATAGATAGGCATAGATAATTCTACATCACATGCTGTAAAAATATACAGGGCGTTTCATTTGAGAAAAAACTTTTAGTACTAAGAAGTTACTCCAATTCAACTCTAGATTATGGAACACCCTGTATAATGATGCTTACTTTCTATTCCCTGGCTAAATAGTAGAAGACTCATACCCTCCGTAGTCAACATAAAAACTCTCTGTCTTTTACTGTATAGCCGTTATGCGCATTTACAGCATCATATTTTTTTTGAGCTTTTTTTCACGAAAACCAAAATAACTCGAAAACGAGAACCGATAAGTAAGTAGATGTTTTATAAAATTGGCTTTAAAATTCCTAGTAGAACCTAAAAATGCACTAAAAAAATATAGGTTTCTATTTAAAATATCAAAGCTGGCAATGACTTTCGATGTAACCGAAAGTGCGACATAGATGAAATTGTTTTTTCTAAAGAGATCATGGCCAACTGTGCTTAACCCCAAAGTTTCAAAATCGAGACATCATTACGAAGTCAAAAACTTTTAATGGACGGATTCCGTAAATCACCCTGTATAACAAACCCAAAATTGTGTCTGTTTTTCCCAGTACATCTCAAATTGACATGAAGAAACTGCAAAAACCTCTCTTTCTATGTTCATTATTTTAAAGAAGATAGGTGAACCAAAGTTTACAAGATTTGTTGTAATAAATCCACAACGTTATTACACGTAATATTCTCGATATACCATGGTAAGTTTATTGTAATTCTTTACAGTAATACTAACTTTTTATATAATAAAATATAAGATAGTAACTACCAACTTTTATTAGAAATTCTTTTACACGCACAATTATTTAAAAAAATTAAAACTGTCAAGCCTTAGTGTTAGCCTGTCATTAATAATACTTTCCAGAGTAATATCACTAATGTGAAAAACTCCCTAAGGTGTGATCTAAAAGGATTATGGTCGTTCATTTACAGCAGAAATGAAAATAATGCCCGAGGGATGTCTACACCTATGAAATATAATTCGCTTGAAAACTTCCCACTACGGATAAATATAACAAATGCTTTTGTTCATCACCTAAGAATAAAGATAAAATATATTTGCCATTGTATATTTATTACTCACAAATAATGAATAATAGAAACACTTTTACCCGTGAGCTTATTCAAACAAATTTTTGCTTAGCTTTACTATCAAGCAATGAAATCATTTGTTGGCGACTTTAATACTCTTTATGCGTCAATAAATCTCCTCTCAGCAGATTGACATATATTTTGAAAATATTCCTTTAGGGTTAATGTTATTCTCGACCTGGGCCTGGAATGTTATTTGTGCACCGGATGTATTCACATGGAATTTTGCGTTTATGATCATTAATATGGCGCAAGTTTTCCACATCTTGTATCAACTGAGGCCTGTTAAATTCGATCCAGAATTGGAGGAGGTGTACCATAGTTTATTTGAACCATTCAAGGTAATAATATAGTTAACTACCCAATTATTGTTTTATATTTTATATCATACGAGTCATATTCCACATCATTTGGCCCACCATCCAAATTTTTTTATGCATACGTACTAAATTGATTTTTTTTACTGCAATGTCGATAAAGATCTTGTCTTTTTTTTAATTTTTGTAACAATAAAAAAGATATTATACCTTACTTATATGTATTTTCCGTATTTCACGGATTTACGAATTATTTACTTTTTTTCTGTAATTAGCTAAATGTTGAGGTGACTGTGGAAAGTTATTTTAGAAAACAATTGCTACTAACCGTAAATATGACGTTACAATTAAAAAAAAAATTCAAAAGTAGCAAATTACACGCAGAATAAAATTATTATTATCTTTCTCATGCTATAGGGGTGAGAAACATGTGCGTTTGTATAAAACAGGTAATTTAGTTGCGATAAACGTTCAATATATTAGAAATATTAACAGAAGAGCATTACAAAAACTAATTAGGGAAAATGGACTTGCCAAATACGAACAGATCAGCATATTATGCACTGAATGAGGTGAACAACATGTTCGAGGGAGGACTTGCTCCAAAGAAGCTTAAATCTTGAGATTTGGATTATGCATCTAGTAGTCCAGATTTACCACCAATAGAAACATTGCTGCACAACATAAAAAGAAAAACCATTCGTCAGCCCTACACGAACATTTCCAGAATTGAAACAAAAGCTGAAAGAAATTTGGGATGAATTTACATCTTGAGATTATCAAGATTTAGTTGATACAACGGCAAGAAGAATTAAAACCATAATTAAAAGGAACAGTGATGTTACACATTGAACATTCTTTTTGTAGTTTCCTCTCAATATCGCTATCGTTTTTTAAATCATCTAATTTAATTTGTGTTAAAATATTCAATTAGTAGTAACAGTGATAAAAATTCTTATTTGAAAGTTTGATTTCTTTGAATTCTTTGAACTTCAATCACAAATATTTTAAGTGAAATTTGAGGCGAATGGGCCGACTGATACGGAACAGGGTTCATATTGCAACAACTGGTACTTCAAATATAGAATCAAATTAGATTCTTATGTATTTCCAAAATTTGAAATTTTAGATTATTTTTTCTTAAATCTTAAAATGCTTTACTTTGCAGCTAAATATTTTGTTGGTAAATTTTAAACCTTTTTCAATTGCCATCGGTTAGGGACGTTGCCCTAATTGTACTTTCGATTTCATACACCCAATATGCTCACGAAACTTTTATTCAACATCCTCCTTATTAACTCCCATATTCCAGCTTTCACGGCTTTCAATTCAAACGCATGTAAGCTCGGAATTTGCGCAAATAATGTCGCTGCATGCAGGCGAAGCGTACGCCGTTCAAAATCTAACTCGCACCGACAGATTAGGCTTGCTATTTCGGGAAAGGTAAATATCAACGAAACATGTACCGATATTACAATTAGGGAGATACACCTATGCACGTAATTCCATTCGTGCGTTTTATTGCCCTTCAGGTCAACGTACTTTCCGATAATCAGTTCCTCCATCCGTTTTTACCTTGCGAATTTTTGGACTCCCGGAATTTGAATCCCAGTCGCAACTTACAGTAGAGATAAGTTCAAGGCAAGATAACCAATAATCTGGGCTTTTAAGCTTAACTTACGAAAGAGTACACTCGCTTATAAGTTACACATAAAAATATCTATCTACGAAGTATTCCGGAAAACAGTACACGCTTGCATATAATTAAAAGGAAATGAAGGAAGGTAAATAATGATTTTGTTTAATTTAAAGTAACAGATTCGGCTCATTTTTTCAATACCTACTAGTTCGTCGCTGCTGTTTGAGACATTTGTTATATCTTGAAAGCAGCTTGTTTATGCCTTCCGTGTGAACTCCACCGTCCCAAAGTATAAGGGATTCTCTATTTTATGCAGTCATGAAACCTCACCACCACGCATAGGAAGTACTTCAGCTTTTTTCTTTTTCGCCAAAAGCTAGATGTTATGTTACATCTGGGCCACTTTCCTTCTTAAATTAGATCAATCCGCATTGTATAATAGTTTCTGGAATACCCCTTGTATACTTTAATTATTGGCTTTACTTGCTTCTCACTGGAAACAATTTTTATTTTTATTTTTTTTTTGTTATTGGAAGTTTTGACCCCAATTGCTTCAAACATGTTTAAGATTTCTGCATCCCGCTGCTTGTTGACTTGAAACTGACAACTCCTTCATATTATTAAGACAATGAAAAAAACGCAAAATTAACGATTTTAGTCTCTTCCAATCGAATCTATCTTAGATTTTAGTTACTTTGCCAATTCATACTACGCTTATTACACTCTATAAGGCACGGATATTTGTCACCAAAATATGCGATGTGTCAAAAATTTTAAAACCGTAAACTTTTCTAAAATTATTTTACATTACGCAATGTGTAATATAAAAGCCTTAAAGCTATCAAACTTGTGTTTTTTTTTAATAGAATCCCCTGCATATTATTACATTTTTGAGTTCGCCAATAAAAATAGGTACCTATTCTAATAAAGTTCATAATACCTAAATCTTAAGATTTTGTAAATAATTCGAGTTTTGTGAAAATCCGACCTAATTTTCACGTTTTATAAACTTCAGGAGTGTCTAAACTATGTAAGCAAAATTTACAGTGTAGCATAATAATAGACCACATTTTAAGATAAACTTAGACAGAAAGTACAAAAGTTAATGAAATAAGAACTTTAAATGACTATGATTTGATTAATGTTAATAGAATACCGTATTTTTTAAATTACCAGCAAATATACTTTTTAATGACCTATCGACTGATATCTACAGCGTAAGGTTTAAGTATTTAGTATTAGTAAGTCGCGCTTTCACAGAATACGCCAAGTAATCGTTTTTGCACCATTTTGTTTTTTAAATAAAAATTTTAATGTATCTAGTTGCCTATGGTATTTAGAAATATCAAATAATTCAGTTAGTCTATCAGTTTAGCCTGCAAAGTCTGTTTTGCTATAGATAGTGGGTCTTCTTTTCTGGACATTTTGCAACACTTCCACTTTTCTTATACTGGTTTAATAGTATCTCAAAAATACCTGATTTATAATGATTTTTTTTAGTTTGTTGCTTTAGCCTGTAAAATCTGTTTTGCTATAGTGCTTCTTTTACCGTGGTTTTTTATAACACTTCCACTTTCCCTAAACTGGTTTTATAGTATCTAGAAAATATCTAATTTAAGGTGATTTCTTTTCAGAAAACTTTTGAGTTTGCCACTTTAGCAATAAAAGTCTTTTTTTGCTATATTGATTACTTTTTTTTTGTGAAAGTTTCGTTATTATTTGAATCATCGTTGTCTTGCTTGCCGAAAACAAAGATTTACTCAAAAGAAGAGTGTATTGACATGCTTATTGTGCTTGCAGAATGCCATAAAGATTGTTTATTGGCTTTTCGAATTTATGCTGAAAGGTTTTCTGAAAGAAATCATTCCAATTCAGCCGTTTTTGAGATTAAAGTAGTTTAAAAAAAGTGAAACTATTACAAAAGAAAAGCACACTATAAGCAAAAATAGATTTTGCAGGCTCAAATGACAGACAAAATGAATCATCTGACATTTCCAAATATCATAAGCAACTCCATACTATTTTTATTTAAAAAACATCAAATGGTGCAAAAGGCGATTATTTGGCGTATTATGTAAAAACGCGAAGACTTAAAGCTACAAATACATAATAATTAAAATGTACGTTTGTTGGTAAGTTAAGAAATATGGCGTTCTATTTAAATTAATCCAGTTATGGCCACTTAAAGTTCTTATTTGTTTAGTTTTGATTTTTGTTCACCCTGTATAAGATGGCAAGTTTCTTACAATTGGATTATACAGTATGGTCTATTGTTCCACTTCACTATAAATTTTGCTTGATTAACTTAAATACTTCTTAAGTATTTGAAACATAGATGTTAGGTTAAATTTAAACTACGAAAATTCTAACTACCTACTTAAAAAAAACTTAAGGTTTAGATATTGTAAATCTTATTAAAATAGAAAGAAATGCAATAATACACAGAAGCTTCTATCTGAAAAGAACACAGCTATGTTACTTTTAAGGCTTTTGGAACACCCTGTGTAATATGAAAATAATTTTAAAAGCAACCATGTCTTAAAAGTGAAATTTTATTTAAAATAACTTTTTTAGCGTATTTTGGCTACAATGTTTCGTACCGTATATCGTGAATAACCTTGTATACTTCCAATCAAACTCGAATTAAAGGACTCAAATCAACGTTTTTTATATGTTCGTTTCCAGTTGTCGGTTAATAACAAAAGAGATAGAAATCCTAAAAGTGTTCCATGCACCTGAAGACAGAACATGAGATTGAATAGGTGGTTCCAGCTGTAAATCCAAACAACTAATATACTTATTAACTTTCTCAGGTTTCTATAGTGGCTGCTAGCACATGTCGGTATCTTTATTGGCAGAGGACAGCTTTGGAATACCTCTTTGTAAAAGAAACTTATATCGCTACCATTCTAACGACATTGATTGCTAGAGATATCACCACCAAACTTTACGCTATGAATAATAAAATCGTGACAGCCAAGGGCTCCCATTTGGACATCAGACTTCCAAGCATTACCTCATCCTTAACATCTTCTGGGGAGTACAAATCTCCGATACGAACTAAGAAACCAAACGGTAATAATTGACACTATAATTTGGAAATATATTTCTTTTGTAGCATTGTCAAACTTTGTAAAAATTAAAACAAAACGCCTATGTTATCGATCTCCCGCCTAATTGATTTTTTTCAATTTACACATGAAGTGGCACCATCTCCTTTTTGTCTTTCTTTTGTATTTTTATTTGTAGTAGGAATGAAACGAATGAGTTTCTGTGGACAATTCAGTATTTGAAAAAACAAAGAAAGAGGAAAACATTCCATAATAGCTGTTCTTTAATTTTCTAGCGATGCCAATCCATTCAGAGTGCCTCCGCTAAATGGGTTCCGACTCATTTAATTCGTAATTCTAGATAAATACAATTCCTTTTTCATTCCACATAGACAGATTCTAGATTACTTCCAGCCTTTAACGGAGACATTTAATCAATTCCATCACTTTGAGAATGTACTGCTTTTGTAATACGATGTTCTCTTACAAATTAAGGATATCAATTTTCTTAATTTGTTTTCCAGGCATGTGCCCAATGTCACCGGATTCTTTTCTCAGCGATACCAGTCGGGACAAATGCTACAAGTACAAAGATAACGGTTCAACAGGTCCAAACGGCTATTTGAGCGAAATGACACCATTGACAGAATTACCGTCTAATGACGACCTAACTTCTAACGACGTAGAGAGTTGGTTAGAAACTAGCTCCAAGTACCATAGTTGTGAAGTAGTCGATACAGATTAGTTGATGTGATATATTTTTTCATATATACTGCATGTACTCAAACGAATGGTGTTACTTATGGTGCAATAATTTAGTTAAATAATATCTGATGATGTTTTTGTTTCATTAAACTTTGTATGTATATATTTATGTAAATATATCTGTTAATCACCTATAAATTGTTTCTTTTCGCTTTAGAATGCTAAAAATGCATCCATGCTATTCATCCAGGCAACACTGTGTTTCGAATAATAAGTAGTGGAAGATTTGCGCAATAAAGTTGAATAACTTTATGAACAATAAAAATAGTTAAATAAACGTTCAATTTATGCTTAAAGCTACTATAATTAAGTTATTTTAATATCGTATATTAGTTTGCATTTTTCTATTTGCGTTTTTACAAAAACTACTGTATAAATATTGCTTCTTCAAAACAATGAATCACCCTGTTGCCGTTTAATGAAATGTATCTAATTATCAATATCAATTTAAACACTGAAGCTGCAAGCAATAACTGTAAATGGTTTCGTATTACGTTTTTTAAGGCCAGTAGCAGGAGTGATGATTCAAATTTGCATCAAAGATTTGCACTAACTCCGTAACACGTAAAACAATTCGGCTTTCTTTCAGTTTTTGCAGTATAAATCCCAGTGTATTCAGTCTAGGGAGATGTTTATATCCATACCTTAATTTTCGGTTGTCTTGGTATTGTCGGAAATTGAATAAAAAACCTAAATAATTTTGAAGTTTCTTTTTTTTTGTTGACGTTTCGCTCCTTGCTTTTTAAAAATAAAATTAAACAGTTAAAATTAATATGCAAGAAACAATTATTTTTTTTTAAAGGGGTGGTAACGCCTAAGGTATATGTTTAGCTTTTCAGGCCCCCCGCAGAGTAATTGACCAGAGCGAGATTTGAACCCCGGACTCCACACTGATAGTCAAGCGTGCAAGCCACTCGACTACCAGCCAGGCTAATTTTTAGTAGATATTATAATAAATTATAATTTCATTTAATGATATGAGAATGGAATTATATTGACTTCTTACCTTAAAATTAAGAAGAGATGAGTCAAAAATTAAAGTAATTATTTTCATAATTCATGAAATTGAAAATAAATTATGATAATTATTTTTTATTTGCATTGGCGTTTTAATATCAAAAAAAAATAATGTAATTCTAATTTATTATAATAACTAAATAATTGTTCATTGCAGATTAATTTTAATTGTTTAATTTTGTTTTGAAAAAGCAAGACTTATACATCTGCGAAACGTCCACAAAAAAAAATAAGCTTCAAAATTATTTAGATCATTTTATTCCATTTCTAACAATACCAAGATAACCAAAAATGAAATCACTAGTCCATAACGGAGAAGGAAAACTTTAAACAATATATCTGTACCTATACTTCAAAGGCGAGTGTTTTTTTCCCAAAAGTGAAAAAAATCAATTTTATTCGAATATCGGGACAAATCTCGAAAATGAAACTCATTCTGTGAAAAAACTCTTTAAAAATAGTGGTACATTTAGTTAAATTAGATTAGATTAGGATTGGGGTGGCCTACCGACCTGTTTCACCGCGACCTTTTCAGATCTATTGTGATCCCCTTTTTTCCTAGAGCACGCTCTCTAATTTTGCCCTCTTAATTAGGCCTATCATCTTTGAGAGCGGCTTCTTTATGTAGCTACTAGCTGTAGGCTCCTCCCCGATTACTAGAAACCTTGTCCTCGCCAGGCCTTCACATTGGCACAGCACATGAACTGGTGTTTCTTCTTCTTCTTGTCAGTATCTGCAGGTTGCATCATCTGCCAGGCCGATGTTGTACATATGCCTATTCAGTTTACAATGACCAGTCAGCAGACCTACAATCATTTTGACAGTCTTCCTGTCCTTATTCAGTAGATCTCCCGTGAATTCAGGCCTCTGCTCCTTTAGGAACTCTTTCGCCTGTCTTTGTCCCGGTGATTTTTGCCACCACTCTCTGGACTGATTATGTATCCATTCATTGATGGATTTTTTAATTTGCGATTTAGTAGTGCCGAAAGAGGGGACGGCTCCAACGAATGGTCTTGACGAACCTTGCCTGGCCAGCTCGTTCGCCGCCTCATTTCCTCTCACGTCCGAGTGGCTATGGACCCAGGCCAGGGTTACCTTTCTTTGGGTGCCTACCTCATTTAGAGCGCTTACACAGTCCCAAATCAGCTTAGAGCCCACGCTTGGTACATTTAGTTAACTTTAAGTTCAGAATCATACCTGTAGACCTAAGAGTCGTTATTTACAAAAACAAAAAAAAAAATAGGAAACATTGATCTAAACACGATAATTTGAGGGCATTTGAAAGAGTAAAAGAGACATAAGCAAATACGAAGGGCATAGAAAGATAAGCAACTGAAAAATGCGCAACAGGAGTTATGTCTTATTAAGGTAATGACTTGTGCAAAGTTTTAGCTCTCTAAAGCTGCTAAAGACATTCCGAGGTCTCTCCATTTCTGTTTGACCAATCATTTCGATATTTTATAAATAACACCTATTTGGTTAGTGCTTTCATCCAAAGCTAGTTCATTGACTTTATGTTACGGTAGTACGTCTAACCATAATCTGTAAATCTATAGCTTGATGAGAAAAGGCGCAATGAGTCAGAGCCTCAGCAAAACTTACGTTCATTCATAGGACTGCAAGTATAACAATCAGGGATCAATGTCTTCATCCCCGTAATTGGTATTAGAAGCTTTTATGGACCTCCCACCCATGCAAATTGTTGTAGAAAAGAGGGCCAAACACATAGCGAATCAATCGCCATATATTCATGTCTACGTTGCCAACAAGCTGCTGGAATCGGTTACTTCAGATGGCTTGCTGGGAATATTTTTGGACATAATGTGTATTCGATCAATGGTGGATGCATACTTGACTACCTCCTTCCGAAATAAAGAAGAATGGAGATGCAACGAAACACTGACGTAGACATCTGCTGGTTTACGGACGGTTCGAAAACCAAACATCGTGTAGGCGCAGGAATATTTTGTCGCAATCAAAGAGTCAGAAAATGTTACAACTCTCGATAAGACATAATGATCTTTGAGGCAGAAATCTATGCCATTGAGATAGGTGGAAAAATTTTGGATAAATGCTACACACACAAATCAATAATAATTTTAAACATTAACTTATTGAGGATGATTAATAATCTATCCCTAATCTGCAACCCTGAGCTCGGCAGTAAGGAAGCTGACACTCTTGCGAAGTAGGGTACTAGAAGCAATTTGCGGAAGCAAATTCTGGACAAATTAGAAATTGCTCCAAAAGGAAGAACCTAATCATCTGAGAACCAACGAACGATTAATTTTTCTGGGAAATGCAGGTAAATGCCATCGAGTACGACCGACTTTCTACCGAAAGCCTCCAAAATGTCATTTTCAAATAGTCTTGGAAAGTGTTTACATAGATTTCGCCAATAATCTAATTTATCATTTGTTTCTCTTTCTATTTTTTTGTAAATAATGATATGATTTATATAAATGCATCGCTCTGTGTTTAGCTGAATAGATTTATTCTAAATTCATTCTACATGAGCTTTCTCCTAGGATGAGTACTTTTCCTGAAATTTGAGTGAAAACTCTATCAAAAATAAAAGTCTACAGTTAAAGATATTGCTAATCCTTCAAATGCTGTATCTCAGGAACTATTGAATGGACCTAAATCTCTGGACTCAATTTGTTTCAAATTTAATCTATTTTAAGAATATAACAATATAAAGTTTGAGAGTTATAAGACAAAGAGGTTTAAAAAACTTGAACATTCTACGCCCCACAGCTTTTAGTATTTATATTCTAGCCCTTGTTGTTTGTTAAGTCAAGCAAGACTAATGCAAAAGGGTAGATTGAGACAAACTGGAAATTAATTAGAGACACAAAGATCAATCATGTTTCCCGGAACACAATTTGAAATAACTATGCTATAATTGCAAATTATTAGATAATCAATAATAATTTGTAGTTCAATACGCAGGCATTGTGAGCTAGATAAAACAAAACATCTTTGCTATTGTCCGATAAAACGATATAGTCTACTACTGTGCACTGTTTTCCCTCGCCTAGAATATTTTCTTAGTTTCGCTTTGTTTTCATTATTAGAGCTACTGATAATTTCCATCGCTTGAAATTTTTGTAAAAAAAAAAAACACCAGCCCATTATTGTTAAGGTTAGCTATTGCATAACGAGGCTTGGCAGTTTTTAATTAAAAAGAACACCGGACAAAGAGCTTTCTTTATGTTCGTTTTATGAACCTTATTCTCAACAGTTGCTTTTGTTTCGCGTAATTTTATTCTTTTGGTATTCTAAATAACGGCCAGTTTTAAACGAATTTAAGCAGCGTATGTCGTAATATCTTTTTAATTCTTTCAGAATTAATGTTTGTAATGTTTGTAGTGCACGCATTTCTTCCCTTTCTTGGAAAGTGTGTACATTTTTGAGGGTGCGTTACTAGACCCGCATATTCAATGGATGTAAGTAGTAAGGATAACATATATTTACTACGTTTTTTAATGGAAATATGGCCCAACATTGTTACATCATTGAATCTATGATTTAATACGCACTCTAATTTATATTTTTCTTGTTACTTTTCTAAACTTCACCCATACGAAGTATCCATTCTTAAAAAGATATCAGTGCTCGTAATTAATATTTATTTACTAGAGTTTTGTAAGTAAATACCAAAAATATTTCCGAGTAAGTACCATTTGTTCCCAATACAAATGGCAAGTCTACTTGTCATTCCACGAATATTCATTTAGATTATTAGGAAAAAACAAAAATAAAAGGAATACACTGAGAGAATTTTTAATGACAAGAAATAGGTCATCCCTCTGTGCTCATTTCAAAAGCTCATCTATTATTCACATCAAGTAACTAATTAACAGAAGTTTTTCGCTAATTTAATCGATTTTACCTATATTTAGTTGTTGTTGAAATTGCACTGATTTACATTACATATAAACGTTGCAAAAGGTTAAATAATTGCTATGCTTTTGAAATTTCGTATAAACTCATAGATTCTAATATTAAGTAGTCACACTTCACTTTATATTGAACTGTTCCACACTTCTGGATGTATTACTGTCTTGCAAGGAATCGGCAAAATTTGTGAAACACAAAATTTAATGAATCATATATTATTGAAAAGGGCCAATTGAGAGCAGGAAAACTGCAAATGGGTTTGAGGAGGATTACTTCGATCAACCAGCTAAAGACCTGTACAGATTGCTACTACTACAGAATTAAATGGGTAAAAGAAGACTAAATATGAAAAGACAATGGGCTGCAGTGTTTAAGTTCCCTACAATGACGTTGACATTGCATCGACCGTTTATATCTGTGATTTAATCAAAACTGCTAAAAGAAATATTACCTTGCGTTTGAATGATATGATACTGGAGTACCCTATTGCCGTCGCAGATCAATTTAATCTGTTTTTTTATATATACAAACGGACCCACCAATATAGTGTCCACATAACATCTAGCCAGATTGATATTTCACGTAATAATAATTTTAACTTATTCTACCGCCTGAAGAATACGTGTAGTGCCATGTAGTCCAGACAATATTTCCTGCGGTTTGCTATATTGTGTGCCTCCTTATTGGCTCAACCCTTAACGCATCCCATTAACTTGTCTTTCGAGACAAATCTAGGCTATGCTTCAAGTGCGCTTAGTAAAATCCAAAGAATTGCCTGTTTAGGCATCACGGGAGCCATGTCCTCGACACCGACGGCTGCTACGGAGACCATTCTTGGGCTTCCCCCCTCTGCAGTTAGTGTTGTGGTCTGAAGCAACCCTAAGGGCTTCTAAAATTGAAATGGGGGCAGGATAGGTCTTTCTGGCCGAGTGCCTTTTTCGGGTTACACCCGCCTATAGAAAAAAAAAACTTGTCTTTGACTGTGGTGCTTTTCCTAAAATCTTGAAGACATTGGTTATTAATTCAATTCATAAAGAGAATTGTAGGCACAAGATCGTAAATTATCTTCCAATTACTCTAACTTCTAGTTTTTTAAAAAGCTTCCGAATGCACCCTGCTTGACAGGTTGCTAGGTAATTTAAGTTGTAACAATATACAGTCAGAGCATGGCTTTAGGTGGCAGCACTCACCATTGCTGCTGTTCATTCATTTCTGAACGTAGTGAGTAATTGTTTAGACGATCGTGAGTGTCCAGCAAGAGTGTTCTGTGACTTAAGACGGGCTTTTAACTGTGTAGACCAGGGGATATTGGTGGAGAAGCTTGAATGTTGTGGCGACGAGGTGTTGTTGCTGATTGATTGATTCGATCGTTTCTATCTGTCCGAACGCCATGCACAATTTGTCAAACTTCCCCCTCGGATCGAAAAGCGCCAACAAATATTTACATTCTTCTTTTCTACCGACGTGTTTGGGAGTACTTAGGGTTTCGTTCTGAGCGCTGTACTATTTTTATTAATTATTTAGTGGAATTCGTTGACCTTTTTTTCATTTTATATACCGACGACGCTAGTTCTGTGGTTTCTGAAGCCGGTCCTGTACAGCTTCGCGATCATGCCAATGTTCTTCTTGTCGAGCTGTGTGAATGGTTTCAACGTAACAACTTGCACATTAACGCTGCCAAAACTTTTTTCAGCTTCTTTCACTCTTCCCAATCGAGAATTAAATTTCGACGTAAACATTACCTTGAATGGCGGCCTATTAAAACACGAAACTGCTGCTAACTTGCTTGAGGTACTTTTGGACGAAACACTCGGCTGGTATAACCATTACCGCCAATTAATATACAGTTTGAATACGTGGCGTTATCAGATCCGAAATCCTAAGGCAGTATTGAACATTGAATCACAAATGCTTGGTGACATTTTATTATGGTCAAGTTTTCACCAAAATGTCGTACGGTGTTGTGTTTTGGGGTTCATTGCCGTATTCGCATGATGTTTTTCTTGCCCAGAAACGAATAATTCGCGTGCAACAAATGGGAATTTTATTCTTAAGTTTCTTTTTTAAATCTTCTTACTAATCTCCGTCCATCGTTTCCTAGTTTTTTCTTTCCAATTGGTCACTCCTATTTTCTTCAAATCTTCCTCAACCTCCTTCAACCATCTCGTTCTAGGTCTTCCTGGTCCTCCTCCTTATCCTAGTTCCAACCGTAGCATTAAATATATCGTAGCCGTCTCACCAGCTCTCCACATGTGACCCGGCTTTTTATCCGTTATGCTTTTATTCTTTTTACTATATCTCCTCCCTGTAGTTCTTACGATATTTCATGGTTCATTCTTTGTCTATATTTGTTGTTTGCTAGTTTCACCGGTCCCATGATTGTTCTCATTCTTCTTCCTTCCACAATTCTTAGGTCGTCTTCGTATTTCTTTGTAAGGGTCATCGTTTCTGCTCCATACATCATGGTTGGTCTTATAATTGAGTTCTAGATGCTTTAACATTATTACTTATTTAAATTAAGTACAAGAAGGGTCCTTTTTAACAATTATGAAAGAAATTCCATCAAATTTGTGAATTTTTTTTTTTGGGTTGGGAGGAAAAATGCATAATGTACCCTCGGACATCCCGGTGTGTGTTGCACCGCTCCTGCCACAGGCGCAAGGTATGTCTCTTGCCTCCCCTTGGTAGTTTTTGTTCCTCCTGCCATTTTGTCATAGTATAAATCGTTCTTTCTGTGGCCAAAAGATCTATTGGAACCACTCCTGCAATGGACAAAGCAGCGGTTTCAGACACGGTTCTATAAGAACTAATAATGCGCAGAGCGCCTCGTCTCTGAACCACGGCCATTTCATCACGATATTTCTTCTTTCTTAGAGTCTCCGTCGAGATCTCACAACCATAAAGAAGTATCGACTCCGTCACTGACATCAGTAGTCGACGTTTACTTGCATATGGTCCAGCAATATAGGCCATTAACCGGCTAAGTGATGTTACCATCTGCATCGCTTTGTTTGAAGCAAGCAAAATATAATTTCAAAAACGTCAGTGACTATTCAGACGTATATCCAAGATATTTTTACAGTCATTGCACCATTGTAACTGTTTCCCTTCCAACCTTCATTGGTATTTGCAGAGGGATCCTACTTTCGGTCAGTAGCACGATCTCAGTTTTCCGTGTGGCCAATTTCAGTCCGTTATCTCCCATCCAGGACATGACACTCCTCATAACTTGATTGAGGGTATCTGGGCATCCTCTGTATTTCCTGAGATAATCACCGCCGCGATATCATCGGCATGCCTAACCAAATAAGTGCCTGTAGGCATTTCCATGCGAAAGATCTCATCATAGGAGATGTTCCATAGATCCGGACCAGAATCGATCCCTTGTAGATCCGCGGTCACCTGCATAGTACGCAACTGCCGTAGTCTCATATCTGAGCAACCTATCTTGCCGGTAACATTCGTAGAAAGATAATGCGAAACCCGGAAGCGATTTTCCAAGGCTCGAGGATTACTCCCATCTAACACTATTGAAAGCGTTTTTGACATCCAGAGTGACTAACGTCACTATTCCTCTGGTATGCCTATTCTTGCCTCGTTCCGCTTGGTAAGTATTAATTATCTCCTGTAGGGCGTTAATAGTCGAGTGACCTTTCCTTCATCCGTGTTGTCTGGGCGAAGGAGCTCCAGCATCCTCCACACTAGTCTGGAGCCGAGTTTTCAGCATCTTTTCCAATGAATTACCCTCGTGTAAATGTATTTAGGAATACTTTTGCATAAGCGATCACAAATTTCATACTCGTTGCAACGATATATAACTCAACGTTAAGATTTTGATAATGTTATTTTTTATTTTATTTCAAATATTTTAAAATAATAATATGAATATTCAAACACTTTCTTTCAAAGTACAAAATTTATTTGTGCATTTCAAGAAAGAGATTATGATTTTTAAGTGTCTGTCCTGTAAGCTAATTGACTTGAAGACAGTGTAAGTGTGCCCAGTATAGATGTCAACTATGTATCAACGTTTGGCAGTATTTATGTTACAATTGCGCAACTCGTTAAGAAAATTCGATTTGTTGCACACTTAGTGGACCACACTGTATATTCTAGAAACACTAGTGTATATTTATAACAATCACAATAAATTTCCGATAAACTCTGATGTTCACTCACACAATACTAGAAATAGAGCAAATTTCAGATTGCCCCTGGATTGTTTGAAAATCACTGAGAGATTCCCGATTTCGGTAGGACTTCACCTTTTTAACTTGTTACCCGACACTATTAAGGGACTACAAATCTTAAAAATATTTAGATCTGCTTTGCAAAATCTTGAAAATTGCATTTACTCACCTAACGAATATCTGATTATTCTTACGTGTTTTTTTATGTTAATTTAAATTTACAATTTATCTACTTCAAACTGCATAATATGTATGTACACATTTCTGACATATCCCGTACAATTTTTGTATTTGTTTTTTGGACAAATACATGTTGATCTGCCTAAGTACTATTATTTTGTCATATATTTCGTAGTGTAATTGGGTTTTCCGGTATTTCTATAGCAAACAGTCAGTCATCATCAGAAAATTATGTGGAATTTATCATTAAATTTATGTCGTTTCTAGAAACAAAAACTGAAAATATCAAACTTTTATTTTACAACAAAAACCAGAATATCGGAGAGCCAATTAATCCACGAATTTCCACCACGATAAATGCTACAACGAAAATATCCGTTCGACCCTAAACGAACTTCTTTCGAAACGAATAAATTTCCATAACTTTGTTACGTGGTATTTAAATCAACTTCCATCCCGTGTAATCACAAATTTAATTACGACACGAAAAACCCGAACTAATCGTGCCTCTGTGAAAGGACTCTCCTGTCATGTGCGAAATTTTCCTTTCCGTTAATTACGCCGTCATTTCCCTTGGCCACAGGTTCGCCTCATTCACCTGCCGCCGATCGATTCCGAAATTAGTTGCGTACCGACAATTTCCTTTCGCAACAAACCTTCAATGACGTTCACGCGAGGCACAGTTTCGGATGGGTAGAATTTCCGTCGAAAGTTACGACTTCTGCGGCCAGGTTAAATGCGATCGTATGCATAAGTCACATCTGAAATAAGATTTTATCGTTACTGTAACAAGTAGAAAGTTTGCGTTTCGTGCTTATTTATAGGTGTGAAGGAACTAATTTATTAAACGTGGTAGATTCCTGGAATACCAACTAAAATACTGACTAATTGATAGAACCAAGCTGTGAAATTTACATCCTAATTCACACCTTTCTTTCCTCGTAATTAACAAGTCAAAAGACATTAAATACAACGATAAATACGAACAACATTTCGGAGCCAATATCAGATCATCATATTGTGAATTGCAATATCTATAAAAACAATCAGTTCAGAACACATTTCACATTTATAGTTCTAATCTAACAGAAATTGGTGCCAAAATCGCAAATATAAGTAAATAATAGAACATAATCCTATGCAAATAAAGTAGTATCTTTTGGCTTCTTTTGGCCTTCACCTTGTTTAATTTACTAAAAAGAGATAACAAATTAAAACAAATTTGAAACTCCAAAGACTACTATTAGATTAAGGCCTCTTTCCGAGAGACGAGGCGGTTGATTCAATTAAGTTGCCTGGTTTACTCTCAATTAGTTGATTGTCATTAAAGACCTACTGAAGCCGCCGAAGCGAACAAGTTGACTCCTTATGAAACGGTGTATTTAAGTATGGTCTTTGACAATCGTCCGTTCAAATAGTAGAATCAACTAATCGCCTCGTCTGAAAGAGGCCTTAGAGTAGAAACTGTAGATATATTTTTACAAAAAAGTCTTCATATCACTCCCAATCAATACGACATTTTAACCTATACTGCAAAAAATAATATAAATAATATAATTTATAGAGTATCGTTAACAACTTTGAACTTATGATCCCAAAGGTAAATTTAGTTTGAAGTGTACAATTACATAATTACTTGTAATATTAAACAGAAATTTTTTTTTTGTATATTTTGCTTTATAGCTTTGGTAAGTTTTTTCCTAAATAAAAAGCGATTTTATATTTCACTGTAATTTTAATGCATTTTTGAAAAGCAGATTTGTAACAAATTTGAGGAAACTGCACAGGAGCAGAGGTTTGTGTTTGCTTTTATTATATTTTATTATTTATTATGTTTTTCTCTTTTTTCTTGAGGAAGCGGCTTTTTTTACAATTTAATGAAAAATTTACCAATTAAACCATTCTTTTTTGACGTTTCGACAATTTTTTTATTGTCTTCTTCAGAAATTGCCTTTTACATTCTACAATTCAATTTTTGTTATATAATTAATACAGTTTAAATTTTAAAATTCTATAGATGAGTCTATACTTACACACATTTAAAGACACAACACAAACATTTTAAAAATATAACTTTAAAATTTACATTTTTTGTAAATTAATAACAAAGTTATTTGTCAAGTACATTACTAACTTGTGTGTGTAGCATACTGAATTCAAAGTGTCGAAGTTTACATCCAAAACAACACGCAAGGCGAGCTCAGCGATGGACTTTTTTACTGTTTTTAAATTGTTTGTTTGTCAATTTACATTATTTATATATACTAACGGCGAAAAGTGGTATTTAAATGTTGGGTGCAAAAATTTTAGATAAACTTTCTATTTCTGTTTTATCATTTATTGAGTTTTTATGTTTGCTTATTTGAATCATTTCTAATATGCATCGTGCTTTATAATTGCTTTCTTTATTTAAAATTGTTGTACTATTAAAATTAAAAGTATGACCTGTGTTTAATATGTGTTTTTTTAATGCAGTAAGATTATTCTGATATTTGTGACCTTTTATTCTGTTGTGACGTTTGTCCTATGTACACATCATCGCGATTGTTGCAGGGGATTTTGTATACTACATGACTTTGGTTTTGTAACGGAATACTATCTTTTAATTTTGAAAAACCAAATTTCAAATTATTGGGGTTTTTATGTGCAAGTTTTATATTATCTTAAGTTTTTCAGATAATTGTAGAACATATGGGATGCTAACATATTTAAAGGTATTTGGATTTGTGTTTGTTATTTTAATGACTTGTTTGGTGTAATAGTGTTGATGCGTTTTATTTTTAATAGTTTTTTGAATTAACGGTAAAGGATAGTTATTTTTTTGTAAATTAATTTTTACTGTGTTTAATACCTCTTTTCTATATTTTGGATTGGTTAATACAATGGCTCTATTGATTAAGGCAGATATAACATTTTTTTGTAAACAAAAGGTTGGGCAGAAGAAAATTTAAATAACGACCAGAAAATGTTGGTTTATGATATAATTTTGTCAAAATTTTATTGTTTTCTCGAATCAAAGTAAGCTCTAAGTAGTTTAAACTGTGATTTTTTTCCATTTCGAGTGTAAATTGTAATTTCGGATGAAATTCGTTGAAGAACTGATGAGATTTTGTGATCTTGATCTTCCGGAATACAAGCCAAACAATCGTCTACATATCTTTTATAAAACGTTGGTTTAAAATCTAAATTGGTAATTACATGTCTTTCGAGATCTTCAAGAGCTAATTGGGCTATTGTGCTAGATATGAGTGCGTCCATTGCGCAGCCATATATTTGTTTGTAAAATTTATTTTCAAACGAGAAATAGGTTGTTGACAAAGTGAGTTCGAGTGCGTTTAAAAATTCATCTAATGGTAATTCGGTATGTGGTTGAAGTTTTTTCCAATTTTTTCTTATAATATTTAAAGCATAATCAACTGGAATATTGGTGTACTTAGAGACTACATCAAGAGACATTAATTTGGCATTATTTTTTATTTCTGTACTATATTTTTGTTCTTATATACTTTTTCTTCAAGTTTCTTAATTTTATTTTGTTGTTTGTATTTAATCTGAAGAAAGTAGTTTTCTGTTTGTTGTTTTAAAAAGTTATGAAATTGGTTAAAATCCTCATTACTAATTAAGGAATGTAATTTGTTTTGTAATTTATTTACATATTAAGGTATCAATTACATTTTCATATGCAACATACCAACATTACATTTGTAATATTTCAGCATTTTAAGAAACTTAAAAGAAAAAGTATTTTTTCTGTATCAGTGGTATAACAACTACTTCCGAGAGATTATTTATCCAAAATTACAAATTGGTTCGACAGATGAAAGAGGTAAGGTATATTCGGCTTTGTATGCTTTTTTAACACCAAATCGAATCAAATTTTAGCATAACGAATCAAAAACGACAAAAATTTCATTTAATAATTTTTAATATTCTTCATAGGACGAGTCCTTTCTGAGGGCTTCAAAAATAATTTCATCTTTCTTAACTACTCAATATTTTCAGATAGAAGTCATTAGATAGAGTTATCATTGTAAAATTTCAAATCAGTTAAACAGAAACAGAGATAGAAAATAATAATTTACAAATAATAATTAAAAATGTGGGCTTGTATCAACGTCTCTAGATCTCAGAGAGTATCTTAGAGGGCTAAGATTTTATACAAGCTGTTACCTTGCACAAATTTTGTAAAGTCTCTTAATTCTATATCTTCAGAGGCATTTTCAATGATTTATCCCGTTGAAAGTCTTGGAAGTATGACAATTTTTATATTATAAATAGATGGTGTCCTCTCGTTTTTCACAAAAATTATATAATTTATTTATAAACTTATAGAGAGTTCAACGATGTTTTTTTATTATCATTAAGGGCAACAAGGTACGAAACGACCAACTAAATACTTATTTTCGAACAATATAGGACAATTTCCTCTCTCTCTCTCTTAGAACAAGGAAGCAATTACCTATAAATTATTTCGAATTATATTCAATTACGAATCCAATATTATCCCAAAAGCTATTACAAACTATTTGCACTTAGAATCGATTAATTCATACTTCCTATTACCTTTCCCTTTGTGTAACTTCCTAACAGAATTATTAAAATAACACTCCATTCCTTAATATTAACAACAGGAAGCGCTATTAAACAAACAAATCGGGTGGAGTTAATAATTATTTGTCGGGTAAAGAGTGGTGGGCGA
This sequence comes from Protaetia brevitarsis, assembly GCA_004143645.1. Classification (NCBI taxonomy): domain Eukaryota; kingdom Metazoa; phylum Arthropoda; class Insecta; order Coleoptera; family Scarabaeidae; genus Protaetia; species Protaetia brevitarsis. Next base: position 17,724 of record RXPK01002322.1, on the reverse strand, counting down.
TGACTTGACGCACGCACTATTCTCATTAAACTTACCAACGTGGAAAAATATTGACTCTGTGGAAATCTGAACTTCGTAAGCACAGGTTTATATGTGTTCCATTATTAAACGTGTATGTTGAAGGTGGTTTTAAAGACATTGCTGTCCTGTTTACGTTTCCGGAACAATTAGTCCTGAAACAGTGTCGTAAGGATGGCAATATCTACAGTAGGAGTAAATGTAGGTACACATAATACTTTTATGATTTAAATTGAGTACCAGAGTTGCTATTAATTTTTGCTAATTGGCCATTAATGTCTCCTGGTGTCGCAATAAAATATATCAAGCACTACTTAATGTTACACAACTTATAAAATACCACCATAATATTAGATAATAACGACCCAAACGTGAGGAGGTCGATACACTTTTTTTTCTTTTCTTCATTTCAGATGGATGAGAACGTCATACAGCTAAGATAACACAATTAAAGCCTTTGCTTTTTTTCGGTAGAAAGTTCAGAAGCTTAAGATAGGTACCTGTCCTACTATATCTTCTATCACGAATAGAAAACCTCATTTTTTTTTTTTAAGGAAAAACGTACTCGAAGATTAAATCTATCTTAAAGATTATTAGACGGAAAATAATAAAATTGCAAAATATCTTTAAGTATTTTGTAACCTTCAAAAGCATAAAATGAAAATAACTTTGTAACTACTTTGTATCTACGTAACAATTCTGATATAGTGAAGTAAAATGTCGTAAATATGGAACGACAAATATTAAATTTATAGGCTACATATAAGTATACTATATATAGATAGATACAGGCACAGACATACGTGCACAGACAAGAAGATATCTAGGCAATCAACGTGCGATCAGCGTCACCCTTAATGTCCGGTCCATCGTCATATATCCAAGACCCGATCACAGTCTCTTCTTCCCACTTCGAATAGGCGTAGCTTGTATCCTACTTTTACCTAGTATTTCAAGAATTTACTCGATTGGTACCAGCCTTTTTCTGCTTATAAATATGTTCTAGCCAATAAAATTTAAGTGTAGTAGTAAGCTTATATGCAGGCTGCCTCATGGACTCGTTCGGAAATAAAGTCAATTTTTAGAGGATGAGAGAAACGATTTTTGACCCGTAGAAGACCAAGGTGCTAACTGGAAACAGCTGAGCTATTGAGACTGGCCGGATTTAGACTGCTTTCCAAATTATAAGGATCCGCGAAGAGGCGACATGATCTCCCACTTAGATTAAGAATCTGATTTATTTTTTTTTACATTAACGCGGACTAGTATTTGTTGTCAGAGTAAGGTTTTCGTGGTTTCCCTTGCTCATATATTGAAAGAAAGGTTAGCTGCACTTAAACTTAGCTTAACTAAATAACCTTGTTAGTTTCTTTCAATGGAGGTGAATACTGAGACATCTATAAAGTCGCTCCATAATTATAATATAATATATATTATAATTATGATTATAATATAATACCACCCTCACTAGTTCCGCAATAGTAATTAGGTACTAGTTAATTAGAATAGGGACTAATGACATGTTAGGCATAATGAGATAATTATAGTAGGTAGCCCTATGTAGTACCCTTGAGTGGAGCATGAGGTTTAAGGATGTTTTTTCTTGTATCATTTTAATTTATCAATAAATGGTGGTGAAATATTAGAATTCTGTTATTTTGACAATTGTTTGCTATCTATCGTTTTCGAACTATATTGGTTTCCCTTTACATTAATTACAATTAACATGATAAAGCATGTTAAAAAGACGAAATATTAAAGAGAAAATAACTCAAAATGTATCTTGAAATGCAGTATATTTCCCATTTGATAGCACCAGATATAACGACCATATTAAATATGAATCGGCAAAGTAGCAAATTCAGGCCTTTCAAATTAAATATGTTACTCAGTAAATAAAAGTTTATTTCATTTCTAGTATTTCTCCTTTAGATATAACCTCAAACGACTTTAACTCTTTAGAAAAACATTGTAATTATTTCCAGAGGCCATTTGCATAAGACTTCTGGTAAGCTTAAATTTAATTTTTCTTATTTTTACTCTCTTTTATCATAAGGTCTACTTGTTTGGGGAAGCGGATAAGGTATTTATGCTCCAAGAGAGGGCAATTAGAATTTTGTGCAACCTAAATTATAGTGAGAGTTGCAAATCGCATTTTAAACAACTGGGCATATTTACCTTACCGTCTGCGTATATTCTACAGACAGTATCATATATTCGCATAGCAAGGAATTATTTCTTACAAATAGTCACTGTCACAAACAACTTACTAGACATAGAAATGACATAAGCCCATCTCATCACAGATTCGTTTGTATCCAAAGATCGATGAATTACTGGGGAACGTATACAACAGCCTGCTAATATATTTAAAACATCTACGATAATTCCTACAATCCTAATTTTCTTTTAAAACACATATTTTTGTTTTATTTATACAAGTTTTTATCTTCTCGCTATTTTTCTTATTTATTTATGTATTTTGTTTGTTATTTATAATTCTTTGACTATTTGTATATTATACATGGAAGAGATAAAATTTTGACCAAGTCTGTAATGTATAATTACATTATTATTATTATTATTATTATTGGCCGAAATAAGTTTATAGGCAAAAACGGGGTGGTACCAAAAAAATATCCATTAATCAATGATAAAAGCAGGATACAGGCCACGCCTACCCGAAAAACTGGAAACTGTAGACCATGACTACATCCTGAATATACGGCACCGACCGGACATTATGGGTGACGCTGATAGTACGCACATACATACCTATATAAGATACTTGACTGTCTCACCTAAGTGGGCATGTTACAGTGCCACACCAGTAGATATTTACAACTGCAGCATTGTTTCCTTTTCATTTTATATATAGTTGATTGAAATATATGTGACCCTTATATGCCTGACTTTACGTATATATAACTCATGCTTTCAAGATCTAAAGTTTTCGGTGAAAACGAAATATACCGTTCAGAGACAAAAAGACCGCTTCTTAAAATGGCCAAAGCTCTGATTTACTTTTAGATTTATACTTATTACTCTAATAAGTATACATCTATTACAAAATGTTTTTATACAACTTTCAAAATCTTCATAAACTTAAATCGATTGATGATTTAAATAGGTTGAAGCATTTATTTTTATCTTATATTTACGCCGACGTTTTTGTAAGTATTAGTTTTCTATTACTAATTATTTATATAATCATATAAAATAATATTAATTTATAATTTTTATATTTGATTCTTGTAGAAGACTTGGCCGATACATATTGTCCTAAAAGATATTGATGATATGATATAAGAAATACAGGAATGGAAAAGACTTTGTACTTCTTAACTTTACAGTATATATTTACTAAGTAACATGGAATCAAAAGAATACGTAAATCAAAAAGAACTAAGAAGTCGAACATCTCGAAAATGTCCAATATGTCTATATCTTTAATTTTCTTCATTTTAAAACTATTTAAATATGAACTGGTAAATTTAAAAAGTTAACGCTTGCTAATAATATTAACAATTAAATAAAATTTACTAACAAATAGAAAATTGCTAATGATAAAATCCCAAGTATAAACATCAAATAATGTAAAAGTAAATAGCTCACCATTTTCGGGAAAATATATGGAATGTTTTTTTAAAAAGAAATATAGTTTTACTTGCTTCAAAGTGACATATTTAAGCAATTATTTATTTTTAACAACTATATTACCTAAACTTTTACAACAAGCGATGTAGAATTTTACGCTTTATTCAATGCTATAATAATATCGTATTTTTAATTTAAACCAATCTTGGTGTGTTACTTAAATTTAGTTTCACTGGTCGTTCAATTAAATTACTTCTAGGTGGTTTTCATTGCAATTCGTCATCCTGATAATGACTTTTTCAAGCATATAATTTGTTTTATTACTTCTTCTGTATGTTCTTTACCCTGCAAAAATAAATATTAAGTTTAATAAAAAAATGCAAATTAAAATGTTAAATTTGTTATAATTTTATTGTGTTACCAATTTTCTACTAATTTTGAGTATTCTAACTTTTTTAAGTTTTTAATAACACTTATGGGTGGAATAAGTATTTGGTTCTAGATGTATATAAAAATTTTAAGATATGATATTCCACATAAGTATGCTTATGAAATTACATAATTCTATTTTTAAAAATACCAATTTTAATTAACTAACTAATATTTAGGTTGGGTAGCTGGTTATTTTATCATATTGTTGTAAATTATGCTCAGTTTGTGTTTCTTTTAAGAACATCTCTTCTACAAGTCTTGTATTCTGTTTCTAAACCTTTTGTGTTATTAAAGTCAAGCGTATGTTTGATATAGCTTTTAAATTAATATTGACTGTGTTTTTGTCTATGGGAAGGAATGTATATTTTATGGTATAAAATAACGTTTTTTTATTACATAAGCGCTGAAGTTACAATTACAAAATGCAGCAAATTAATAAATTATCAAAAAATTAAAAACACATTTACTCATTTAAATTATTATTACCTTCATTCCTAACCGGTGTTGTAAAAAATTGTTAATTTAATTATTGAAAAAAAAAAATAATCCCTTCTCTGCCACGCGCCTCCAAAAGTCATCAAGACGACCTAAATACTCCTATACGACAAAATTTGCACGCTCGAGAGCACGCAATTCCGATCCAAACCGACACGATACTCCCTTTACACAAGATATACCGACGCAGGTTGTGGCTGCTAACGCAAATAAGCAGTTTTATATACACTACATTTTATACACCGCTTTACTGCTACATATGTATACTGCTACGAATACACATGGATGTTCCACAACATTCGCACTTGTCTACCATATCAGGAAACTGCTGCAGAAAGTAGCACATTGAATAGCTGCTGCAAACTGCTAACGGTTGTTAACTGCTACAAAATAGCAGTCTGCTTCGTAGCAACCCGTCACTAATCTCAGGTATGGAAACCAAACAATGCAAAATAAGGATTTTCTACAAAATTATATACGGAGTGTTTTCAGGAAAAATTCAAGAATAGGTATACGAGATCCTTATATCAATCGATGCAGAATTTCACATCGCATGCAATGCTGTAAGGTAAAGTCAGGTAAGTGTGTAGTAAAAATTGCATAGTGCGAAGAAAATGTAACACTGTTCATATAATAAGACATTTTGATAAATTTTACACATAGAAGTACGTAATATATTCTCAGTTGAAAGTCTTCAATAGATACACCTTTTATAATTATCAACGGTTTACTAGAAAAAGAAGAAATTTTAAACACTGTCAATACTACACACTTACCCAGCAAATGGGGCAAGTGTGTAATCGTTCCCCATTTTATATATTAATAGCATTACCCTTTAGTTCGGCCAAGAGTGTAATACTAAACTGATGCCTGTTTAGTAAGGTATGATATATTCACAAGATATTCAAGTTATTACACGTTAGGGGATGCGAACTTTTGTTTGTAAAACTAGTATGAAGTTTGGTACATTAGTATTATAACAAGAGGACGTCCGTATTTCAATTTTAAAAATAAATATAAACAAACTACACACTTGCCTCGGTTACACACTTACCTGACTTTACCTTAGTAAAAACACCATGTTTCATTAAAAAAAAGTTTTGTTAACTTAAAAGTATCCACATCGGAGATGCGTCTTTGAACACCCTGTATGTGATTCAGTGATTATTGGTATAAAACTTTATACTACGTCCTCGTACTTACATCTATTTTAGTGAAACCACAAAATATCTGATACCTCATGAACTATTTAGTATTATTCGAAAGAGTGCAAACGTCAAAAAAATCAACAAAATTGCAAATATCTTAAAAACGGTTCAGTTTAGGCATAGGGAACTCTCATACAAACTAACTCCAAATGACTCGGTAAATTCATTAGACCGATAAAAAATGTACCATTCTATTTAAAATAAGAAAGTTGATAGCAACATCATATATACCAAAAGTACTACAAAGTTAAAATTATTTTTCAAAGTAGACCATGACTACACTGCAAATTTCAAAATCAAAAAATTATCTTATGAAGTACCTTAAACCAGTAAAATCCTAGATATTACGTTGAGAATTTTATACGTAATTTTATTAAAACGATATTTTTTTAAAGTGTAGTTACCAATAATTGGAAGTCATGAATTTTTATGTGTATTGCTCTATAACAAGATCAGAGATGCACTCTCCTTTGGGGAACATTCCGGCGCCTCCGCCAGAAACGTTTCTCCTATCTCCCGAAGATCATTAACTCCCGTTATAATGTCAGGCCTCCACCGCCGACCTGTGTATTCTTTTTGTTTCCGTACTACGTCCCTTTGTGTCCCAAAAGAGCGTCTATTCCTCATTCGCTCATTCCGTTTTTGCTCTCGTTCGACGGCGTTTTAGGGGTATCGATTTCTGCGGCCGTACGAAACGTCCCAATCAAATCGCCTGGCTAGAGAGAGAGAGGGCGAATCGATGTCAGAGCTTACGGCGGTGAGTCTGAGTCGAGTCCGAAGCGGTGGTAGAACGGAGCAGGGTCGCCACACTACGCACTGTGGTGGCGGGTGTGACGACTGTGCAAGGCGTCGAACGCGTTTTGCGCGGAAAAGTTGGAATCCGAATCATCTGCCAACATCAACGCAGTACGTATGAAGTGTCCTGCCGGTGATCACCATAGCGAAACGGCACCTGAAATCGCATCAGATTCGATCTCCGGTTATTCCGTGGCGTTCACGAACTATGTGGTCCAAAATCTTGATCGTTGTTGGTCGCGTGTTCACGACTCGTGATTGAGGTAAGGTGATATCTTGGTGCATTTTCAGCGAGGTTATTAACTAATATTGTTGTAAAATACTTATTTTTCCAGAAATTTACATCAATATACTCGCTTTCATGTAAAGAGTTTGATTGTTTCTTGAATATACGGCATGTCATTCGTGTTTATTTACATTTTCACTTTAGTAAACATTATTTACTTAATATGCGTGTGCTATTTATATAACAGAAAGACATTCAACTAAGGTCACTGTGTCAATCTTGTGTTTATTAAGGATTTTTTATACGATACGAACTTCTTTGGTATAAAAATTTACATTTCATTTTGTGGGCGTGAACTGACTTTGTCATGTCATTAGTTTCAGAGATTTAGAAAGGAAAGTTATTTGCTTAATCATCAGGAATATATAGTATTATTCTAAAGACACAACGGATAGGCAATTATATCAACTGAATTTGGAATTACACTCTTTCTAATACGTTTTTGCTGCGTGGTGAGTTTTTTATTAATGTAAACATCCAAATCTTTCTGTATCCTACAATATTTCTTTGAAATAAATTGATGTGAGTAGATTAATCAATTTGGATTAATCTATTTAAAATCACTTTTAGACGAATGTGTTATAATTAGCTTTATTTCTATTTGGATGAATTTAGGGTGTTTATGAATTGTACATAATATAATATTTTGGCGGTATCGATCATCTTCTTCTGAATCATCTGAATATTACACTATTGGTATTGGTTATATTTTATTAATATTTAAATTTTAAATATTAAAAATTTGGGAATTTTATCTAACTCCTTCTATCACAAATATAGGAAAATAGTCATCCTATTTAGGCTTCATATTAGAGTTATTTATGTATTACTTAATAAGTTGCTCAACACACTAACACTATCACCTATAAAATTAAGGCAAGAAATTCATATTTCTTTAAAGTTATACTGAAGAAATGCCAAATATTAAATTAACAAAACAGATTTTGCTAACAAAATGTTTTTGAGTTAACCAAAATAATAATATAGATAATTAAACAAGAAAAAGGTAGTGAAAGGCATTCATCTTATTTTATTAGTTTTATTTTATTAATTTAACACACCCAATGAGCTTGAGCAATAAATGTTATCCTAATAACAAACCAATAAGATTGAGGTTGACCGAAATTACAATTAATTTAATGTAATTGTCTTGTTAAAAGCAACTACTCTGCTTTAAACATTGCTGTAGTAAACCTTTTAACCATATAGTAGCAAATATGTTAAATTTATGTATTACAGAAATTGACCTAATGATGGCACTTCTTCTATTTTACTCCAACAATAATGCATATTCAGCTTAAATAGCTCAGCAGACACGATTATCAAACATTGGTTTGGTAGATTTATCTGGCAAACATCTTTTAGAAGCCGTGATCATTAAAACAGCAACTCTTCCACTACGGCGACCTGAACTTTGCGATCAAAGAAAGCACAAAAGATGAGAGCACTCCTTTTCCTATTTTTAGAGTCGGGCATGATTTGAAGTAGCTTAGAGTAACTTCGTGCCGCCCCACAATATATCCCACAAGGGCACCAAAAGACAATCTTTCATCCAGGATCACGTCTAAATACTTCACTTCTTTTGCAGATAATTTAATTGCACGTGATTTTATTATTTCCTTCCATTTTCTGTGGAGCTATCTGAATACCATCGTTGTCCATCCATTCAACTATCTTTTCTAATGACTCTGTTTTAAACATGAAGCCCCTGGGGTAATCTCCTTCTGCTGTCTACACGAGATCATCGACTTAGGTAACGATAGTAACTCCGTCAATCAACTCCAATCTCAGGACACCGTCGTATAGGACGTTCCACAAGAACCGAACCGTGTGAGACTTCAGCATATATATCTATCTTGGATTCTTTGTCCTGTCCAATCTTCCTCTAAGTGGAATAATATTAAATACGGCGAAATGTTCCTTATTACCTCTATTATCCTGCTCCAGCATGTTGAGTTAAAGGCATTCTTAATATCAAATGAACCATTGCAACTGATTAGGGTCCAAGCCATTCGTATCAGTACCCTTATTACGTGGACCGTTAATGTTCGTTTTACAAATCCAAATTGGCTTTCAGAAAGCCCTTCCACCCCTATTCAATTTTTCATCCAACCAAAAATCCGATGCTTTTCCCTTCCTTAAGGAAATAACAATGGCCTCCTTCCATGGTATTGGGAAGGGTTGCTGATCCAGCAGTTTGTTAAGGACTTGCAACCTCACATCACAATGGGTAAGCTAGTCGACGGTGAAGGTGAAGAAGGCGCAATATTATCAATACCACCGTCACTAGTTCCGCAATAGTAATTAGGTACTAGTTGATTAGAATGGGCACCAATGATATGTTAGGAACAATGAGATAATTAGAGTAGGTAGCCCCATGTAGTGCCCTTGAGTGGAGCATGGGGTTTAAGGATGTTTTTTCTTGTATCGTTTTAATTTATCAATAAATGGTGGTGAAGGTGAAGACAGAAATGAGTCCGAGACCAGATCACGATAACAGTTGACGCAGTGAAAATTCTAGCAATATAGCTTCTGCGAGAATTTTCACTGTGTCCACCATTATATGATCGGGTTTATATGAATGTAAGCTGGCATGCTTCTTACTGCAGTACCACTCTTTTCTTTCAGAGGTGTATTGTATGGAAAAAGTCGCATAGCTATTTTATAAGCCTCCCTCCATGTGTCATATACTAACCTGAGTTGTATTTTGTTCCAGTGATCTTTTTTAGCTCTTAAAATCAATTTTTCTCCTTTAATTTGTTTGTATCGTAAATGTCAATCTTAATAATGTAACATTATTAAAAACAATCGTACATATAAAAAGAAAACAAATTACGTCATCTTGCGGAAACATCAGACGCTAAAAAATATTTTTGATGGTATCTTCTTGACAATATTTATGAGTACATTTTTCTTTTGTAAGTTGGGCAAGGAACCGTTACCAAAGATGTGTCCGGGCGCCGCTTATGAGTCTGAATATAAATTATGATTTATGAGAAATGTGTAAAAGAATATCATTATTTATTGCAGTGGCTGTGTTTATATTATATTGTGTATAAAAATACTTTTATCGCCTTTATAGAGTTTCTCATTTTCTATTATTGGCTTGAATATTCTGTAAATGGTTTCTACAGGAATAACTATTGATAATTTCTGGCTTCATTTATTCACCATTGAATCTACAGTTGCATACACTTTTCCACGGTATTGATATTGCATGTTGCCCACAATGTTTTGAGGTTTATTTTTAGATTTGATTTGAAAATTGCTACCGTGTTCGGCTAAAATAAAGTAAAGGTCTTATACCTATCTCTTTAGTTATACAGGACCTGTAGAGATTCGCGAAGAACCTTTTTTGTTAAATTCTTGACCGTTTATTTTAATTGAAAAAAATCATTCCTCTTATATTCTGCGTTTACACCAAGTCGCTAAAGTTTCAATATTTAGATAATTAATATGAACTTTTATCTAATCTTCAGCAGAAAGCTGAAGTAAAGATAAATTTTTAGTAATTAATATCCTTTCGCATAATAATATCGTTTTTAACATTTCTTTGTGTTAACATATTTTTTATTGAAAATTCATACGGCAGAATAGCACACACAGTGAATGCAATATTCAAGATAGCATTGTAAATAATAGAATTAATTCGAATTGTCAAATTTAATTGCATCACCCTTGCTTTATTGTTATATTATTATTTATTTATGTCGGGTGTGTTTTTCTGTCGCCCAAAAGTTATTTTGGGCGGCAGAATATGTCTCAGAAAACCATCATCATCACAAATTCAAATTAAAATCTTGTTGGGGAAATTCAGTCAAAAAAGGTTATCGTTTCGACAAATAGGTGAACCTTTAGAAACATCATCTTCAGGCCACTTCTTTTTTCACTCTTTGGCCTGAAGATGAGAGTTAAATATACTCGAAACATGTGGCCATTAGTATTTCACTAATAAAAAAAGAGGTTTGTGAGATTTTGGATCTTTTTCATATCCATTAACGTAATTAAATATTATCTTTATTATTGATAAATAGCTCCGCTCTTGTTAATTGCATATATCGTGTAAATGCGAATAGTTGACTGGAAAAACTTCGTAAACAAGGGAATTAAATACTTTACCTACGATTGCGCATGCACAGATTCTAAAAAAATATTTCTACGATTAATTCTTAGGGGAAAACTACAAAAGACAAATTCTCCGAACGGAAATCTCTGCCCAAGCCGAAAAGGTTGCGGCATCTTTGTCGTATGCCGTAAAAGATGTTAGTTATCTTTCGGGACGATTTTCTGATCCGTAATTACGGGTGCTTTTTTTATTTTCCCAGAATATTAAATTAATAAAAAAATACGCAAACTTCAATAACGGAAAATTACAACTAAAATATATCTTCCTACATACAAATAATAAATGATCTTATATCTACAACGTGTACACGTCAATATATTAACAATTATTACTAATTGAATTCCTTGATTGGCTATATAAAAGACAATTTATGCGAAAAATGGAATATTAAAATGAATTATAAAATGGCATCAATAATATTTAAAAATGCGTCTACTCACGTTAACAATCGACCAAGGAACTGCCTGACAAAATTCAACAGCGCAGTCGTAACAATACGAACAACGCACAATTTACCGACAAAATCTAGTAGAATAAGCATTGAATAGAATTAGCAAACGACACAAAAATGAAAGGAATTAACTTAAAAAAATTTAACACTTAATTAAATAAATCAAACAATTAACTCTTTAACTAAATTATACAAACTAAACATAATTGTGAAAATTTCTCGGTAAATTGATCAATAGCTGAAACGGAGTAAACAAGACAAAATCTAAGCAACTTAAAATACACACAGCGGTAACGCGGGTAAACTAAACTACAGCAGTATGTAAATGTGTAAAAATATTTCTCTTCCCCAAACTATCATAGTTTTCCCTACCTTTATTGCTATAACATGGTAAAGCATGTTATGAAAGTAATATACGGTGTTTTAAAAAATGCCGACAAACACGAAATATTAAAGAGAAAAAAACAATCAGCCTATTAAAAGATGCAGTATCTTTCCCATTTGATAATACTGAGTGTAATGAACATATTAAATATTAAATATTTAATTAATCAAGTACATACTTAATATTTTCTGTTAAAAACTACAAATTTTTATCTAATGGATTGGCAAAAAAACAAATCTACAACTTTAAAATTAAATATAAAACAAAAATGAAAAGTTTGTTTAATTCCTAGTATTCCTCCTTTAGATATAATCTCAAACGATTTTCATCCTTAAAAAAACATTCGAATCATTTCCAATACATAATAATACAACCGGACATTATGAGTGACGGCGATCGTACGTGGTGTATGATGCACGTAATGGAAATGAGGACGAGGCAATACAAGAATATCGTACTCGCAACCCAAACCGGAAGAATCCCACAGCATATGTCTTACGAAACAAAAACATTCATTCAATTTTAGAGGAAAATATTCTGCATTCATATCACGTTCCTAAAGTTAGAGCTATTTATCGAAACGATAGTCTTCTTTGGCTGAATTTTTCCAACACAATTTCCATTAGAATTCGCAATGACGGTAGTTTTCTGAGACATTCCGAGTGATTAAGGCATATTTAATAGGGATATGGTGTTTAGCACTCATAACTTTCACTATAGGACACAAGAAAAACCGCACTAATTTCGTGAATATGATCACCAAAGAGGTTTTCTGTTAACACTTGGTAAAGCGTAATAAATCACACAGTTATTTGACCAATTTAACTCAAACTGCCTGCGCAAAAGTGGAAGGGTAGAAATTATCTCCGAAATTATGCCCTCAAAGCTTTGTGGGCTGTCAGATTTGACTCTGAGGTAGTACTGGAGTGCCACAGGAAATTTAACCAGCTGGCGGAACTTCTAAATGTTACATTGGGTGCCAGGTCACTCTGGGATCAGAGGCAATGAAATAGCTGCCACATTAGCAAGGGGCGCCCGCGAGCTGCCGTTCTTAGGTCCAGAACCGATGTGCGGTAGTTCATATGGTAACACCAAAACGTTTGTCAAGTCCCAACCTGCTACTAGGCACTGCTCCTTTTGGAATGGACTCGTCGGCGCAAGACACTGTAACTCTCTAGGGCTCCATCCGATTGAGGGAAGACTCCATAAGGCAGTCTTTATGAGCAGGGACAGATGGAGATTACTCACAGGAATCTTAACTGGGCACTGCGCACTGAATAAATACATATATCGCATGGGGCTAGCGAACGCACTTTGGGGTCGATCGGTTGGACGAACCCAGAGTCAGTAAGTTAACTCTCAGCCAGATTGCGAACTTTTTTGATAGGGTGCAACCTGACTGAAAGGGCTAATATTGACGTGGGGGCGTAATAGGTCTTTCTGGCCGGGGCTTCGGGTTACACGCGCTAGATGCTTTTGAATATTTCGATGTCTTGAAAGAAACTGGAAATATGCACATGCCACTGAAAGTGCGATTCAATACGCTGCTCACGCTCAATATACTTTTCTTAATGTTAGAGTGTGGTTGGACGAAACAGATAGACTGGTCGTGGTGAACTCATATCATGACCCGCTAGAACGATTTTAATTTATTAAATTTTTTTTTGTCGCGGAAAAAGTATATGCTATACTATCGTTAAATGCTGATGAAGTGAGGAAACAAATGAACGCATTAGTATTGGCAATTACGCCAGAAATACTGGAATAAGTGATTAAAACTATACCGCAAAGGCTTCAAATATGCATTGAAACCAACGGCTTTCAATTTCAAAAGTTTCAAAAGCAATAAAATAAACTCTAATTTCAATACATGTAATTCTTAAATAATTAAAATTCCTGTATATAATAGAAAAGTGGTGTTTTGCCATCTATTATACGTAGTAAAATAAAATTATGAATACAAAGCTACATACTGTGGTTTTCTGTGCACCCTCAATTACCGCGCAAATCAATACAAACTGAAGTAACATACAACAATATTGTCACATGTATGTTTTTTTTTCAACTGAATCCTGATAGTAGCGAAGGCCAAGTACCCCATTACTCAGTACATTAGAATATTTGTCTTAAGAAATATACGAAGAACATCCCTATATATTTTTTTTTAAAGCTTCGTTTCTTGACCATGTATATAATTTTTAATTTCTCATTTTCTGGGTTTTTAGGTCATAAATATTGAAAATATTAATTACTACGTTTCGCTGTATTTAAAAGCTTTTTCAAGTATATACATATAAAATGTAAAAAGTGTAAATTATAAATAATTTTCTTTTGTTTAATAAATGACAAATTGTTTTGTTTACTAAGATTTTGAATATATCATTATGTTTTATTTAGAGATTGCGTTTTAAAATAGGATGTTTTGATTATTTGTTTTTGAATTTTGTAATTAAATAGTTCTTTAAAAGTATTGTATTTAGCTATAAAATTAAATTATATAATTTTGTGAAATATTTTATGTCGGTTTTATCATTAACTGAGTTTTTATGTTTATAAATTTGAATTATTTCAAGCATATTACGTGTTTTTAAATTTTGTTCTTTCTTTAAAATTAATTAATTAAATAACATTTCAAAAAGCCGTTACGGTAATTTATATTGCGTAATGCCTCCATTACTGTTCAAATATTCAACACTAACTAATGTGTATTGGATTAATAATTAATAATTTAAATGGGGCTCGGACAATGTGTAAGTATTCACAGCTTGTCAAGTACTGAATAAAGTACGGTTTTGTATCGTTGAATCGCATTCCAATTGCGAATAAATAAATGTATCAAAGTGAAGGGGCACAATTTCGAACACATGGCTTTTTGAAATGTTAGTTTATGTTAAAATAAAAAAACACAAAATCATGTTTGCTCGCTTCTCTTTTTTGTGTATTTTCTCTAGACGTTCACAATCATGTTTTTTGCGATTACAGCGCAATCTGTTACGAATCGAAAAAAAAAATTCAAACAAAAACTATATACTTGATGGCGTAGAATTCGAATCTGCAATACAAAATGGGGATTCCCATTTAAGATTTCAAAGTTGTCCCCCCTCCCACTCTGGGGGGGGGGGGGAGGTGAGGGGGATCTAGTTCGGAACCATTCAGTGAGCCCCCTACATTATAACAAATCTTATTAAGATCTTTTTTTGATTTGATGCAGTGTTTCAGAGATATTCCATTGTCTCAAGATAAAAAAACTCACCCTGTATATAGTTCTAATATTAAGCTTAAGACAGGATATTCTTGACAAGTGCGTTTTGAAGGTTATTTCCTATTATTTTACACCGTTCGCGAAAAATTCTTATGATAGCACATTATAGCTATTTTCTTTAAATAATAACGATGTTACAGCAATGTTAAATTGTTGAACATTATACTAAATATAGAGTTAAATAGAACTATTACCGAGTTTCTAATAATAATGATCTGTATGTAACATGAAATTGTACGTACCTTTATCTAACTGATCCATTTTCTCCTAAATTGCCATATCTCTGTCATAACTCATAATAAAGACTAAAAAGCAAACAGCATAATTCAAATACAGTTAATGTCGGAAATGAAATTAAATATAGCTGAGAGGAAAATGTGACATCGAGGGGGAAATAACAACTTTCCATATACCTTCAAACGCTAGAATGACGTTAAAAATTATTCGAAAATTTACGAGGGGTCGACATAACCTTTTCGAAATGGCATGGCATCGGGACGGACGCGAATTGCACGTGAATATACATGGGCATATAAATCTAATAAAAATAATGGAAACGAGCATAAATTCCGAACGTAAATTTCAGCGGCGTTAATGACATAATTACTAGGCCGTGCGCAGAATGTTGGATGTTTGAAGTAAATTACCTAGTGGGTTATTCACGGTTGGTACACATAAGATGGGTAATTTTCATGTCATTCAACAAGTAATCTGGTAGGAATAGTATTTATACAGGGTGACATAGAAAAAACTACAATGCATAGCACCACGAGATAGAGGAACGAAAAATAACAAAAAAAGTTCCTATACACTAATGTCCGATTGCTTTTTTTTTTCAAGTTACAAACTGTTTTTTATATTGTTAGGCCGCTGTGATTTCATGAAACAAAACATTTGATAAATGTCAAACCAATATTAGCATAGTGTCTTGAAAGTTTTATTTCAAAATGGTGTGTTATACTTTCGTATAATACAGGGACATGATCATGTGTTACGGCGAAGCTCGTTCAAATTCTTCCAAAGCTTAACGGATTCATCGAGAGAGATACCCATGAAGGCAAGTTCCTACTGTTAGGACATTTATTGACGTACATAAGCGTTTGGGAGAAGATAGTTGCTTTAAAAAAACAAAATTTGATTCTAGGCTTAACAGAAGTCGTCGTACTATTGCAAATGAAGAAGCTATTTTGCAAATAGTAGAAGACAATCCTAGAATAAGCACCAAAAGAATAAGTGCAGCTGTAGCGAATGTCAATCGTGTATATGTTAGGAAAATCCTCAAAGAACAACTTCTTCATCCATTTCATTTCCAAAAAATCCATCACCTGTTGGAACAGGATTTCCTACCGCGTTTACAACATTGCGAGTGGTTGCAAAATAAAGGGTAAAACTTTCTGTCGTTAATTTTGTTTACCGCTGAAGCAAGTTTTAGTCGCGATGGCATTTTGTTTCATTTCCATTAATGTGTGGGCAGGTATAATCGACAATTATCTAATTGGTCCATTTCAAATGCCCAGACGATTGACAGGCGAACTCTATCGAAATTTTTTGGAAAATGAACTGAATACTTTATTAGAAGATGTTCCATTGAATATTATAAGAAGAATGTACTACATGCATGACGGCGCGTCAGCTCACTATTCTAGGAGAGTAAGGGAATTTCTGCAAAGAAAATTAGGAAATAGGTGGATTGGTCGTGGGGGACCTATAGCATGGCCAGGTACCTTAATCACCTCGATTTTTCATTTTGGGGATTTATCAAAAGTGAAGTGTAGCCGCAGAACTAAATAGTGAAGAACAATTATGGAACATAATTGTGAAGTCTGCTGACAGATTTCGTAATAATGCTAACATATGTCAAAGATACCGTCAGCCATTAATACGAAGAATGAAAGTGTGTATTCAGGAACAAGGTCACCCATTTGAATACCTTATGCAGAACTAATATGTATCTTATATTTTTGAATGTTGTTTTGTTTAATAAAAGCCTTTTAACTTCAACAGCTTGTAACTTGAAAACAAAAAGCAATCGGACATTAGTGTATAGGAACTTTTTTTGTTATTTCTTGGTCCTCTATCACATGTTGCTATGCATTGTAGTTTTTTCTATGTCAGCCTGTATATTGAACAAAATGGCATAGGGTTCACGTGAAGCTTTTGATATGTATTTTCATTCCGGTGTTTAACAGAAAATCAGACTCCTCTAAGGAATTTTAAGTTTCAAGAACGGCCTCTATCAACTCTTTGTAAGAATGAATCTCTCAACAGTCATAATTTTTATTAATATTTTAAACAGAATCCACAACTTTTCAGGAAGATACATTGTCAATACAGACGATCAGTAAAGACACAGTACAAACATGAACTGTAATTGCATATCAAAGCTGGCAAGCTTTGACCTTTCCTTACAAAACTGTAACTCGCACATTGAACCACGCAAGTGAAAGCGCGATTCAGAGCATGTTCATGCATATACAGGGTTTGATAAATCTAGAGATCCATTCGAATATCTTTAATTTGGCTACTTTGATTTTAATAAAACTTTTCACAATTAATTATATGCAAATCTGGAATTCGATGTATTTATATTCGAATCAGACATCAATTTTTGCCGGAAATGATGTTAATTTCTTTCTTTTAAATAAAACATCCTGTATATATTTTACATA
>RXPK01002321.1:0-75611 GCA_004143645.1 Protaetia brevitarsis | reverse complement strand
GGTAAACTATCAAGAGTTCCTATCCTCCGTAATCGTCCGTTAACAAGTGACAATAAAATGTATGGAATATTTTGTTTAGAAAAAGAAGACCGCTTTCTAAAATAATTCCTAAGACATCCTTAAGGCACCTACGGAGCTATCTTAAGATTTTCCTTGCCTAAGGTAACCTCAAGGGAAAGATATGGTATATAAAACAAAAATTTTTATGCCCAGGAGAGCTTAACTATGAATATGGCGGTAAGAGATTGGGCTTTCGCTGGCGTTAAAATTCAACCGAAGCTCAGAGAAACATAAGGAGTAGCTGTCAGTAGCTGGACAGTCAGAAGACTACTTCATCCACCTAAAATTTCCAATTGTCCAAAATTGACCCTAACCTATCGACTAACCTGAGAAGCGGACGAATGTACAGAAGATCCTAAGATTCGCACAAGGCTGCATTGTAGAAAAGGTGGGTTTTGAAGGAGGTTCCTGTATGGTGTGGACCGAAGAAACTTATCGAAGAGCTGAACTTCAAGCAGCATTTGTGGTGATGGGGTACCACTAAGTATCTTAAGTTAAACATGTTTAATTAATAATCATTAATATAACCTTTGCCTTTTCTTTTAATTTCTCTTTTAAAGATTTTGAAAACAAAATTTATTTTTAATTTAAGTTTAGTATTTGTGGCAGAAACATTTTATTGCGAGTGCACGGTCCCAAACGATCACGCAACGTTAAAAAAATTCACTTTTGGGATATATAGGGGTCTATTATGGTTACCCCTTAAAATTCTTTTCATATTACACAGGGTGTTCCAACAGCCCTAAAATTATCAAAGCTGTGCTTTTTAAAATGGAACCATCTGTGTATTGTTGCAGTTTTTGGATTCTCCGATTAAAATAAGTGCATGTTTTAGTAAGGTTTTTAAATTTATTTGAATTTTGTGAAAATCTTACCTGATTTTTATGTTTCAAATGCTGAAAAAGTATATGAGTAATGTAAAAGAACTTGGAAAAATAAAGTGTAATAATAGATCTTATTTTATAATCCATTTATAATATACTTGCAATCTTATATAGAGTTGCACAAAAATTAAAACTATCAGTATAGTTATAACTTGATTAATTTAAATACAACGGCCACTTTTTTTAACATACCAACTTTTTAATTACCTGTGGAATGGTATTTATAGCTTAAGCTTTAAGTTTTACCGTTTTTACAGAAAAACGACAAAAAATTGTTTTTTTTGCAACGTTCGGTGTTTTTTTGAAGCGCTAATGCACGTATTTAGTTGCCTATGGTATCTAGGAATATCAAATAATTAATTTAGTCCGTCACTTTTTATCCTGTAAACTCTGTTTTTGCTATAGTATTTTTTTTTGTGAAGCTCTAGATCGTTATTATTTGAATATCGTTGCTGTATTTCTTGGTCAAAATAAAAATTTAGTCGAAAGAAGAAAATATTAATATGATTATTATACTTGGAGAATGTCATCAAAATTGTTTATTGGCTTCTCGAGCTTATGCACAAAAGTTTCTGAAAGAAATCCTTCTATCTTCAGATACTACTATTAAAGCAGTTTAAGGAAAATGGAATTGTCATAAAACAATCACCGAATAAAACACTATACCAAAAACAGACTTCGCAGGCTAAAGTGACAGACTGTATGAATTATCTGACATTTTCAAATGCCATAGGCAGCTAGATACATTAGAATTTTTATCTAAAAAATACCAAATTGCAAAATGGTGCAAAAAAATGATTATTTGGCGTATTATATAAAAACCCTAAAACATAAAGCTTAAGCTGGTATTTATCATTCGATAGATATTAAAAAGTATATTGCTTTAAAAAATATGGCGTTCTATTTAAGTAATCAAGTTATAACCAATTAAACTTCTTGTTTAGGTTTAAATTTTGTGCACCTTGTATAAGATGGCAAGTTTATTATAAAATATGGACTATTCTTACACTTCACTGTAAATTTCCCTTAAATAACTTAAATATTTTCTAAGTATTTAAAACATAAAAATTAGGTTTCACAAAATTTAAGAATTAATAATTTAAAAACCTTATGGTTTGGGTATTATAAGCCTTATTAAAATAGATAGTTATTTTCATCGGAGAATCCAAAAATACAATAATGTACAGGAGTTCCATTTGAAAAACAAACCTTTGATACTTTTAAGGCTTTTGGAACATCCTCTTTAATACGAAAATAATTTTAAAAAGTAATCAAAGTAGAACTCCGTATATCCCAATAATGAAACTTTTTGAACCCCGCGTATTTTGACTACAATATTCCTTATCGAATGGCGTGATTAACCCTATGTACAGGATTTTCCAAGGAAGTGGCTAGTTAGAAATTTTCGGGTTTAATGAAAATTGTATCAGCCGAATGCTTTACGGGGTTTCGGTTAGTGCAAGGGGCTGTGAGCTCACTTCTAGCTCTGGGGAGTTGCGGTAACTGTCTTTTTTTTCCGAGCTCGTAATGATGATTAAGAGGGTATTTGGCTCTACGGAGTGCCTGATAAGCAATGAATTGCTTAGGATTTATCTACCTCAGAAAAAAAAGAGTTTGTAATAGTTTGGTCGTTACCTTCTTGTTAGAATATTTTCAAGTTTTTTTGCACTTAATGCGGTTAATCATGAAAATTAATCATTTACGTAGAAACAGTGTAAATGGCAAAATTTTTACAAGAATCGGTAATATCTTACAAACAGTTGAAAATAAATATGGAAAACTCTGGTTGTATAATTTTAGGTTGAATTGAGAAATATAATATTCTAACGGATATTTCATTTGAAATAACAAACTGGCGACTTCTGGTTAATCGGAAGTGCAGAAAAATATATTAGAAAAACGTAACTACCCAATCATTACAAACCCCAAATTATTAAAGCTGAGGAATTTCGTTAAGCTGAAAAACTTGTAACTAGCCTGTTCCGTGAAAAATATACATATAATAGTGAGACAAGCCTTAGCAATATCATGTTTAATTAATTAAGTTCATGTAATTCTCCCTATAGCGTGACGATGTGATAACATTATAAACGCAGTAAAACTACATTTTTCATTTGTTGCTGCAGGATATGTTTGAAATATACAACGATGGATTTTTGTTTTGATGCGAGATAATACTGACCGCCACAAGTCTATATGTACATAGCTGCTACGTCTATAGGAGACCACAAAATTAATTGCGAGGTTATTTTCTTTTAAGTTTCTAAAAAAATGGCAAAGTAGCTTCATTATTGTTGTTGCAGTGTTCTAGGTAGATTTGCTTTATCTGAAAATTTAAATCTTCATGGCTTCATGTGCTGAAATATACCATGCGCCACATACCAGTGGCGGTGGTTTTAGGTGGTTTTGTCAGAATTATTTTTTGGTTTGTAATAATGACGAAATTTAGAAGAAGTATATAAAATCATTATATCTGCTTGAAGCGCTTTCTAAAATTTTAAATAGCTTTTAAATGGCCTTATCATACGTTCATAAATGTTATCACGGCAACATTGATGTTAGCGGCAAATTTGTGCAAAGTTTGCACCTTTCCACCTGCCGCTAACTAGTGAAGATGTTGCAGCAGGTCGACCAATCTACTACACCTGTATACTGTGTGTACGTCTATGTTATTTGTTAGTATTGCATTATTTTATTTACATCGTCGTGACGAAAGTGACAAATGAAAGAAATCCCGTTGAAGATATTGTTCGAAATTTGTTGGGAAGATCGTTTAGTGCAAGAGAAGTAAATCTTTTCTTATTTTTTCCGGTGAGGAGGCTTTTCACCTAATAGTCGCTACTAGTATACTATGGATTTTCGTACATGAAGCAATGAAAACTTTAGTTTTCGGATAAAAGAAATCTATCCAGAACATTGCAGCAGTCATAATAAAACTAATTTGCCAATTGTTTAGAAATATAAAATATTCGCCCTCAACTAATTTCTTCCTCGCCTAGTCGCTGGAAGGACGGTGCATTTTGTAAAATGAACGACTAACGAATAAACTTTCTACTTATTGAGACTGGTAGGTATACCATACATTATGACTTTTCTATCGGTTTCGTTTGATGAGTTCTAGTGGTTTTGCAGTAGTAACGTATTTATTATTATTGGTTCTGCTTACTGATAACAATAAAGTTCAAGATGGTTTAAAAGAAAATGAAGTACTTGCTAAATTACAATATAATATTAATGCAATTTTGCATTTAAATAATATACAACCGAGTATAAACGGCAGCAAGTTTGTGTGTACTAAAGTTGCCACCCGTCCTCCTTTCGCAAGGATTGTCCTCGTTTTGCGATTGTGTCCTTTTCCCCTCCTCTGACACGAGAAAAGAAATTGCTCGCAAACTCATTTATGTAGAACTCAAAAAAAGGTGATTACATTAGGGATATGAATAAATATACAGAACAACAAACAAAGATGTCCCATGTTAATTTCATTATGTCACTAATTTACTAGATATCGTCTTTCCCCAAGTTTGCTCAACGCATATAAAAGGTGGCAACCCTAGTGTGTAGTTGTACATTTTGTATGTTTCTTATTCCTCGGAATATCTATTACTTAGTAGAGTTGCCATCCGTTATCGTCTCGCGAGGGTTGTCCTCATTTCGCGAGGATCGTCCTCGTTTTGATAGTGTATCCTCTTGTTCTCCTTTGACAAGAAAAATCCTCGCAAGGGCTCATTTATGTAGAACCAAAGAAAAAGGTCATTACATTCGGGATATGAATAATAGGATACAAATAAAATACAAAACGAAATTAATATTGTGACTTACAAAGAAGCTCCCAATAATGAATGAATGATCAATCATTCCCACCAGTAATTTACTAATTTTAGGGCCAGTTTCATAATAAATATCACTTTAACAAAAGTCTGTGTATTATTTATGGGAACTTTAATTTAAAGTCATTTTAAAGCTTTAATATGACATTATGAAACTCACCTTTAGCCTGATATCCCCTCCCCCCAAGTTTGTCCACGCTGAACGCATACAAAAGGTGGCAACCCTACAGTATACATACGGTTAACGATAAAGTTTATTCAACGCATTCCTTGCTATAGATTTTGAGTAGCGTTGGGTAGAGTAGAGGAAATGACTAGTAACTAATAAGGATTAGATAAATTCGTCTTTTATCGACTCTCGAAAAAGCCAGTAAGCAACGCGAATCCCTTCTCCTGAGACGACCAAATACGAATCTGTCTAGTGAACTAACGGCTAATTGTTTTCCCTACCTTGCCCAATACTAATTTTGAGATGTATTTTACATAATTATTTTTTTAACTCGTATAATTAAGTTATTTTTTTTTTTGCAACTCTCAGCCTACATTTGAAAATACGAGTCACCACTGGTATATTAATACAATGAAAACAACGTAGTATCTCTAATCAATCTTAAAGTTATAGATGCATTCGTGTAGATTTTCTGGCGTATATTTTGATATGCAGTGATAAAGAAACATCATTTAATTGTATTCATGCTCGGGTGAATGGGAAAAGTTATGCCGGCATTAAATTAAAATAGTGGGGTGAAGCTTATGAAACTGTAACAAGTAAGTACAAAAGCGGAACGCTCCTAAAATTAACAGAAAAACATAAGGGATAGAAATTGCTTTTGTACCTGCATTGTGGAATTAAGAATTATACTTTCCAGTAACAAATATAAATAATATAGCCAGGACGACAGTGAAAAAAACTAATTTGCATTTTCTTTTAATTTTTTTCTTAATATTTGATGATAAAAAACCGCCACTTTGTTGACGGCAGTATTAAAAATAAAAAACATAATAAGAAAAACATTGATAAATAAATAAAAAGATATACAGGGTTTTGCACAACGAACGTCCGCGATATATGGAAAACTATTGACGAAAAAAATATAAAAAAGTGAGTGTATATTAATACGGATTTGGCCTAATCGAGCAAAATATGCACAGCTGTCTAGCACTTTCGGTTATAGAAGGCGTTGACACTAACTTTCTTATTTTAAAAAGAGATTTTCGAGTTATTTAAAAAAAAAAGTGTTAATATTATGTTTCTCATATAGATGGCCATTTTGAATTTCTGGTTAGTTAGATAGCCTTTAAAAGGAGCTTTTCAACTATTTTTTATTACTAGTCTTTAAGTTCAAATAAAAAAAATGACCTACATATGTTACACTTTAAAAAAGGTACACCATATATGTATTTTTAACATGCATTTTGCAAAACTTTAATCAGCTTATGCATAGTACAAACATAAAATAAATATTTCACCATCAAAAACTATCCTCGTTATAATGTTGAAGGTTTAAATCTAATTTTGCTGCTGCAATTACGTTGGCTTTACTTAATTAATTGCAGCGTGACTTTAAGCATGTAACGCGATTACGTGTACAAATTATATTCTAATTGATTCGAAAACCAACGCGTATAGCAGCACATGTAAGACTAACACAATTTACTTTGTAATTTACATGGCTGGAACCTATATGTAGTAATGTATGTTATATCCATGTAAGTACATGCCACATAGACGAGCACACAATTTCATCGTAAAACTTTCTATTTCACACGAAAAATCCTATTTTACCATTAGCGGAGCTTTTATATTCGATGCTATTTGTGTTGTTTAGATAATGTACAATTAGATAAGCTATGTATGCGCTTAGCTATGAATAATTGTTTTTGTTTCCTATCTAAATTTCGGCAGATGGAAGTCACTTTCTCATCCAATTATCTTGAAAATAAAGTTCTGGTAAGCCATAACAAAGTAGTTAAGTGTCAATAGATATACCGCCCGGTAAAACCTACATTTTGGGTCGAATTCTGCATGTTTAAATCAGGATGAAATGCTAAATCATTATGAAAATATATTTCACGAAACAACATCAACCCCACAATTTTTTCTCTTAGTGAAATCAGAAATCTGTTTAGAAAACGTTTTTATAACCTAATAAGTTTTGGATATAGTTTTAGGGATATTTTGTTGCCTTATTGCGCAATAAAAGTTTTGTACAAGAGTGAGTTTTTATAATTATGTAATAAGTAGAGTGTTTAACTTTTGTTTGCGCACCAGGTCAGTACTAAGTTTCATATATGTGACATTTAAGACAAGTACACAATACTGTGTCGGGAAAGAGTACAATTATTTACTTATTTAACTGTAAATATTATATATAAGCCTCTTACCTTGTTTAAGTAGCAGAAATGATTGCTGAAAAGTTTGTAGCATTAAGTGTTTCAAGATTTTTCTCACTAAACCGCTTTCATCGCGATGATAAAACATGTTTATATTTTGAAAAAGACTGTTCAACATCTACGGATGTAACATACGCATAATTAAAATAATCTTTATAGATAGATAACGGATCAGATACACCACCATCAATGTGTAGTTCGATTTGTGCCAGCACAATAACTGTTTATCGCACACCGTACAAACTATAATGTAAATCCTGGAATTCACTGATATACTTTTCTATATCATGAAACAATGGTCGTTTTCTAGGATTTTCTACGGCCGATGTTGTATTACATGCGTAAAACGTTAACGGAGAATTGTACTATCTCGCATCAAGACTCGACTAACACTGATACTTGATACTAGACACATGAAGCGGAGAGAGTGATTTTACTGCCTTGAAGATATACTATGGCTAAACGTTCTGCATAGCGCGATGCGAGTGCGACCCGTGTAAGCAGACACGTCTGACCACTCTAGTAATAAGTGATCTGCGAAGAATCCAAGTTTTACTTTAGTGGCCCGCTTTCTTTCAAAGGCTGCGTACTACTAGTTTAAAGGCAGCCATACTAGAGATGAGTTTTAGAGTATCTTCTGTATGATTTAGTGATTATTGCTCTAAAATTTAATATCTACGACCTAGCTCTTGCATTAAGATTAATAGACCATCTTCGTGTTATTATAGAGATAGAGATCCATAAATTCTAGTTAAAATTTATGGATGTCTATACCTAAATTGATTTGTTTTTGAGATACTTTTCATTCTTTGGAAAAAAGTGATATTTGCAACCCCTTAAAAAACGTTTGTATCTTACATGCGCTTCTGATTTTCATCAATCCACTTGGCATCCTCGTGGACTGAAGCTAAACGCATCAAGATGGTCCACTAATAACCATGGATGATTATATGCAACGTGCAAGAAATGCTTTTTAAAGCTGGTCTTCACATGCATTTAGAAAATCTACTTATCATGGGATACTCAAAAGTTGTGAAAAATGTTTGGAGGTTCAAGGATGGAATTTTGATCGTTTATTAAATTAATTACTACTTCAACATTGCTAACTTATTTTCTTTACTCTATTACATTGAAATTTTAAAGCGCGTATTCAGTATGTTACCGGGAAAGGTAGCAAAATGAACAATAGAACTATAGCGTCGGCTAGGGGGTTTAACGGCAACACGATGGGTGCTATTTACAGGGGTGCTATACTACTGGCAATGTTGTACGCGGGGGCGATATGGGCAGACGCGTGTAAAATAAAAGAAACAAAAAAAATCAATCGGGGCGCAAAGATTGTTAACAGTTAGGGCCGCGAACGCGTATTCATTTATTTCGGCAGATGAGGCGTGCGTTATTTCGAGTATATCACCAGTAGATTTGCGTTTGAGGAAATTTAAATTTCGCAGCGTTTTATGGTTTAATTACGGCAGCTGGAAGTAGATTAGAACCGCACGATTTACAAAGGCGAGTAGATATAGCGGCTTTTGTTGTTTATAGTAGAGGTATTGAAATACATAACCGAAACTATAAATTAGGAGATCATTGCAATACTTTTCAGGCAGATAGTAATATGTTATATTAGGCGTGAGTGGGAATTTATGCGGGACGTGCGAATTATAACCAGAGAGTAGACAAAAAAATAACTTTTGTTCATCATGAGCGTACTAGGTATTATCGTTTAGTGGGACTAAGTTACAAGCATGTACAGATTGCGATACCACTGCAACCGCAGTACTGCTTAGACTTTTGTACGGTGTGTCTCTTACAAACATATATTTCAAGGTCAAGGATTTACGCCGTTTTGGTTATTTTTTTGGGATTTGTTTTTTGGTTTATGGCTATCGTTTTCGTTTACAGTTTTATATAGTTCTTTGTTTACGTTAACTGTCGTTTGTTTATTGGTTTATTTACCACCGATAATTTAGAAAAACATCAAGATTAATGCATATTATTCCAGTGTTAATGGTGACGATAACGCTAAATAATAAAATAAAGAAGCGATAAATTATTATCAATTTTATCCCTAAACGTTTTTTTAACTGCACTAGCCGAAATTAACCTACATCTAATTTTCACATTATCCCTTTAAACACCGCCTTTACTAATTGAACCCCCGCCCTCTCTTTACCGATTGTACCTACGCGAGCCCTAGTCCAAAACAAATTATATTAATTATTTTTAGCTTTTTAGTTATAAATGACGCGGTATAATCTACTATTCGATTTTTCATTAATAAATTATATACCAAGACATAGCCAGAATGGGTATTTCCAAGATTGACAGAGGAAGAGGAACTTAAAATACTGGCATAATTCAGAATAAATTTACCTCTGGGGATCATATGCTCCCCACATTTCCTCCTTCGTCGTGCTAGATACTTTCTGTCTAGTTCGTTATATGCTATAACTAATTTTGCCATTAAAATTTCTACTTTCCCGAGTGCTTGAGCTAGAGTTCTTCCGATATATACAATGATCTAGCTGCTGTACAAAGTGTACAAATGTGATAATACATTAACACTGTAAAGAGAATTACATACTAAATGCCATATTCCATTACGAAAAAAAAAAAATACATACGATCTGTATAATCACACTATTAGTAATGGCCACAAGTAACCAACGTGCGTCGATATAATTTTACAGAAAATTTCTATCAGTGTAGTTCAAGGACGTAGAAGTAACCCACACTCATTTTATCTTACGTGCAGGTAGGCGACTTGTGTAGTGCCAGCAAATGCAAGCTCAGAAATAGTGTGTAGGGTACGGTGGGAGGAAAAAAACCAAAACCGCCGGTCTCTGATAATAACGAATACGTAAGTTATAAATAATTTATCTAATCTGCGTGTATTGTCTTGAACGTGACTGTGTATACATCGAAGAAATCGTAAACGCTACATGTAGCAATTTGAGTGTGTACATATAAACCAGGAAGTAGTGAATGTTTAATTGATTTAAGGAATTTAGTGATAGGAACATGCACATACATCTTAGTTTACGACCGTTTCATTCAAGTGCGTTCCTAAAATATAGACCAAACAATAAATAATATTGTGGTATGACTTTATAATTACAAGTAATAACCTGTTAGTACTTTCAAGGAATCTATTTAGAAACAACTTCTGCCATGTTGTTACACATACAGTGACCGCTAAATATTACAACATATGGGAAATTTTTTTATTATTAAAATATAGTAAAACTTTTTTGGGAGAATAGGTTGTGCATGTCTAGAAACGCCAAAATCTATTTTGACATATGTCACGTGAGCACTAGTATGGCCACACGCAAATTTTTGTGAACTTATTTAAAAAAAATAAAAATCACAATTTTCCAAATATTATTTCATTGAATTACATATTTCCATTTTTTTCGCTTTTACCAGCTCAACTGCAGTACTATTTCCAAATTTGGTTGATACTCAAACAGTTTTGTCAATTTTTACATAATTAACATAGCGAAAATTGAAAAGTACGATTTCAGTGTGACAATTGTTTTTGCAAGGGAAATGTATCTAGTAGCAATAAATAAAATTTTACAAACATTTTCTCTCTAAAGCACTTAGCAAATATTAAGCACAAACACTTTGATTGAAAATTGTCATATTTTTTGTTTTGTTTTCTGCGTTAAAGTGAAATCGGTAGTCCAAAACTGATAACACTAAACATCTAAGCCCTTACAATGTTATTGCACGCCCCGAAGGTATTTATGTAGGTTTCGAAAAACTCGGACTAGAATAAAATTTTGTGTTCCGTTTTGTGAAATCCCTTTAATGTAAAATGTGATGTATGATGATATATGTTGCATAAGAGAGAGGGGGCTCTTATGCAACATATATCATCATACATCACATTTTACATTAAAGGGATTTCACAAAACGGAACACAAAATTTTATTCTAGTCCGTTTTCACATACAATATTAGTCAGTCATATTTTAACAAATTTTAACATGTTTCTATTTTGTTTTTGTGCATTGTCTCTTTTTATTTTATTTGTTTTATTGTAAATGTTTGTAATTACTACTGCTATATATGACGTAGTTTCTAAATTCTTTTTGACGTATTGTGTCCAGAGGATGGCATAAGCCGAAACCGGTCGACAATAATTTTTAGTAATAAAAGGATTGGAAAGAACATATTTTTTTTTTGCTGGTTTATTACAAATTATTCCATAATACCATCAATCCAAAACTTCCAATAAGTACTTATATATCATGTAGCTAATAACTAATCAGTCGGATTTTTTAAATTTCCTAACGCCTCTAATACGTATAGGCTATCTGGTGTAATCAGAAAGTAGGCAAAAAAATAAGTTTTGGATGCCTAGTGAGTCGACCAAGCGAAGAGACAACATGTTTAGCGCGTATGTGTACGCTGTCATCAAGTGTTCGACTAGAGGTTCATCCAGTGCGGTGCACAGTTTGATGAATTTAACCCAATAAATACTAATTATTTATTAATTATCTTATTTAATACTTTTATTTATCATATTTTGTGGTAGACAACCTACAGACATAAATATTTTATTAATGGATCGAAGAATAAGAGGCATTAAAATTCCCTTTACCTCAGTTTATTCAGCTTTATTCAGCTATTTATTAATTTATCACTTCTTTATTTTATAATTTAGCGTTATCGTCACCATTAACACTAGAATAATATGCATTAACCTTGATATGTTTTTCTAAATTATCGGGGGTAAATAAACCAATAAACAACCGAGAGTTAACGTAAACAAAAAACTGATTACTTTAAATGGGAGGTGTACTACGAAATTTATCGGTAGCGTTACACGTTTTAGGAAATTCACATATCTCAGCTTTTCACATAAATATTCACATAATTGCGAGGCTATTCTACTATATATTTTTGTTAGTAATAGTCATAGGAAAATTATTTAGTTAGAATAGGAACATTTCAATTATTTTGGAATCCATATGGAATAGGTAGCCTCGTGCAGTACCTTTAGGTGGAGCACGAGGTTAGAATGATTTGCAATTATTCAGCTCTTCATAAATAAAATGTATCACATTCGAGTCTTATAATATGTAGATATGTATTTTCTCTCTCTGTTAATTTAAATTGTAGCTCTGACTCAGGCATTGTTTTTAAAAATTTTGTACTATACGTTTTAAAGTAGGTACGGACGGATTCTGCTTTTATGGATACCGTATAGAGTGAAAGTGTCACATGTTCTTGATATTACTACTTTATTACATTCTCCATAGGTAATAAATAAATTTAAATAGTCTTCGTTTATGTAGTTGAGTTGCGCTAGCATTTTGGTTTACCCAATATTGACAGTCCTACTGCAATGTTTTCGCGTCATTTCGCGCGTGGTTAACTTGCCACCTTTTTTAAAATGTGAGAAAATGCTTTTTCTTTTTTAAATAACTCGAAAAGTCTTGCGGATATATACCTGCCCTGCACGGAAAAAATCTCCTGGAAAAATATACAACAACATTGTAGAGAAAATATTGTGGCAGTAATTAGCATAATTATGCAACCTTCTC
The DNA here is from genome assembly GCA_004143645.1 of Protaetia brevitarsis. Taxonomy (NCBI): domain Eukaryota; kingdom Metazoa; phylum Arthropoda; class Insecta; order Coleoptera; family Scarabaeidae; genus Protaetia; species Protaetia brevitarsis. The sequence goes on along the minus strand of RXPK01002321.1, from coordinate 62,886 downwards.
ATAGATTTTTATTAATTACATGTTATTTTCGCAAAACATACTTTAAAGTTGTGGTTAAACTTTTGTTGTATAATTTCACACAACTGTGACATTTTTCAACAATGTTTGTGTCGAGACCTACACGACAAGCTTGTGGCAATTTTTGACATAAAACATAAAAACCTATTTTTTCGATATTTTTGTTTCTAAATGGTCTAATTCAAATACACCAATGGCGAATTAGAATGGCAAAAGCTAACAATGAGATACTGCAGTCGTCAGAGGGCGTTATTCGAGTACAGCGCCATAAAATTTTTAACGGTTAGTTTATATCATAGTTTGCACGGTCATTCGAGCATTTTGAGCTGTTGACGTGGTTTATGCACCTATTAGATATACCTAATTTCGGAGCGATGGAGGAGTTTGTTGTAATCAAAGTGCAACAGTGGAACCTGGAAAAGCTACTAGATGTGTTTAAAGGTAAGACAAACTGAAAGTTTAATATTATAGCATGTAGCAGTAAGTAAATATTTCTACTAGTGGCTGTATCTTGCTGGGTGTGTAACTTATAGTGGGTGATGGTTAAAATTTTACTAACAATACTTCTTAAGAATAACTAAGAGTATAATTTCTACGCTATTTCCAATTGCTTATGATAGAGAACACATTCGTGTTATCTAATGTTAACTCATTTCTCTTTTAGATAACGAAGTAAATCAAGAATGCTTCAAAAATTTAACTTCAGATGACATTAAGGAACTTCTCTTGTATTGGGTGTTCGAAAACTAATCGAGGCCAAGTTCAAGGAATACTTTTCAATTGTACAGGTTTCTTCTGAACTCTATAAGTAGACACAGTTTAGGTCACCAAATCAGAGTCATGTCATATGCGCCTGCACATCATACTACGAATTATTGCTGATTTGCTGATTGCTAAATGGTGTGTTTTTTGTTTTTTTTTTGTCGCATAATGTATAAAAAATATATTACATGTCATATGTTTATCACACTGTTATATTTTAATATTATATTATTTATTCATATATGAATAAAATTTTGCGTTTAAATGCGTTATTATTGATACAACACCTAGTACTTTTTACTACAAAATTGTAGTGTTATCTGAAACAATACTGTTATATGTTTTCACACAGAAGTGTAGTAAATAGTAAGAAAATTTATATTAAATTTTGCTTTCTAATAAGGTGATTTTTCGTACAATATCTGTAACTAAAGTGTAAACACTATTGTGTCAACGCTTGCAATAGATTTTCCAGTAATTTTTGCACCAATATTGTATTTAATAGAATAAAAGAAACAGATAAGTTGTAGCCAGTCGTATTCCCACGACAAATTGAAGTTGACTGTTCTACAATTGTTGGTTTTTTGACATTTTTTTTCGTGTGTAGTTGCATTTAAAAAAAGAAAGTTAATGTCAACGCTATGTATAACCGAAAGTACTAGAGGCTTGTGCATATTTTTTTCGATTAGGCCAAATTCATATTAGTAAACACTCAAATTTTCAGATTTTTCTGGTGAATAGTTTTTTATATATAGATCACTGATATTCATTGTGCGGCACCTTGCATAGGTACACATCTAACACCTGCTACTTTTAAAAGTTCCTGGCAACTATTGTATATATTGTAGGCTACCGCCTTTTCCTTTTGGAGTGTTTCAATTACATAACACGTGGATAACGTACAACATACCAAATTAATTATATTAGAACAGTTTGCAATAATCCCTCGGTAGAATTTTCTCGATATGATTAATACAACTATACAAAAAAAATTGTGATGCAATTTCTACCTTAAGACTATGTTAGTAATGGATCTATCTCTCATGTGTGCATATCTTCATTCATCAATTAATATCGTGGAATTGTTGTAGTTTGCGGTAACGCAGATCGGCAAAAGTTGCGGTTCGAAACGCAGCACAGCCCAGTGTAACGCAACGCCCGAGAAATTGTATCAATTACGGGAATCGGTATCATTAGTCATCCGTGACTTCGCGAGGATGTGGTTCGAGACGTCGTTCTTTTCGCCTAACTGTTCACTTCCAGAACCGTCTGAGGTCTTCACGGTCACATCGAGTCTACGCATTTTCCAATCGCGAGTTAAAAATATTAGAGCAATAGGGCATACAATAACAAGAACGGTTATAGTAATTATTAATTTGCGTGTATAGGAGTTCTTATAGATGTTTCTCATTATGTAATATCTCGTACATCCAGAGGTTGTTGCACAGGATGTTCTCAAACAATGATTAACGTAACACTTCCTGTATTAAGCAGATAAATCGTAGTAATAAGTGGCTTTCCCGATGAGAGACCAGCGATAGAAATAAGAAATAAATAGAATAGAAACAAATAATTATTGAAATTAGCAATAGATTCATAAACAATCGAGCCATTTGTTTCTTTATCCTAGATTTGGAGTAGTTTTCTAGCTTTGGGAAATATTTAAAGTTGAAAGCTAGGAAAGGAAGGCGAGTAAATAAATTTTAATTCTTATTCAATATTGTTTGAGTTAAATAGGATTATTGGCAATCCTGATTGTATTTCTATAGAGTTCTGACTAGCATGTATTGCGAAAATATTAGATTTTATTACACATCAATCCCCGAATCAATTATACGGGTTTAAATACTTATTGTTATAAGATATTTTATGTTAGAAATGGTTTATGCTTAGTTACTTTGACACACGTCACATGACCACTAGTAGGGCGGTAAATTTAAAAAATATGCCGTGAATCTGCAAACAGTGAGGTTAATGACATGAATCCAAAAAAGTATTTGAAAAGTTGCTTAGAATTCAATTTTGAGGCTGTACGCAAATTTTTAAACATATTTAAAAAATATAAAATCACAATTTTTCCAAATATTGTTTCATTGAATTACATATTTCCATTTTTTTTCGCTCTTAGCAGCTCAACTGCAGTACTATTTCCAAATTTGATTGATACTCAAATAATTTTGTCAATTTTTGCAAAATTAACATAGCGAAAACTGAAAAGTACGTTTTCAGGGTGACAATTGTTGTAGCAAGGGATCTAGTAATAATAATAAAATTTTACAAACATTTTTTCTATAAACCACTTAGCAGTGGTTTATAGTTGTTTGTTTTCGGCATTAAAGTGGGAACAGTTAGTCAAAAACTGATAATACTACATGCACGCACCGAAGGTTTTAAAGTAGATTTTGAAATAGGAGAACAACGAATAATAAATAGTAGCTAAAATAAAAATGGTAGTAATTGCTTATTTGTCAAAAAATTAATAGTATATTTCAAATCAAGGGAGGTAAGTGCTCTATTGCAGACCGCGAGCAAATATTACAAACCGAGCCGAAAGCGAGGTTTGTAATATTTGCCCGCGGCCTGCAATAGTACCTTCCTCACGTGGTTTGAATACTGCTTTTTTCCCAGCCAGTCCAATTTTAACTAAATGTATAAAAATAATAAAGACACACCCGTGAGTGACATGATAGATAGCAGGGTTAATCTGTCAAATATTTTTTAAGAACTGTCAAGTTAGCGTTGTTTTAAAATTGTTTAATAACAGTTTAATTGAATTTTAATATCTAAAAATTTAGCAATTATCTCATAAATGGGCTCAGACTGAGCCGAGTGTATTAATGTCATCTAGGAATGATGTCACATGTTATAAGATGTACAGTTTCATCTTTGTCAGCGTCACTTACATTTCCTCCCTCGGGAGGTAAAGTATAAGTATAAGTGTAAGTATAAGTGTTCACTTTCCTCCCTGATTTGCTGCTGGGAAAAAATAGTTTACTACATTATTTTGTTTCAATTCAATTTCAAAGCCTACCTTACTTATAAGAAACAGAACGCTATGTATGTCTAATAATGTGCATTTTTAGAGTTTCATTTCTTAGGTGTTCATTACTACTAGTTATTGTTGCCTTATTAAGTATTCCTATCATTAGCTAACAATACTGGTTATTTATTTCTCTTTACTGAGTTTTTCGAAACCTACATAAATACCTTCGGGGCGTGCAATAACATTGTAAGGGCTTAGAGTTTAGTGTTATCAGTTTTGGACTACCGATTTCACTTTAACGCAGAAAACAAAACAAAAAATATGACAATTTTCAATCAAAGTGTTTGTGCTTAATATTTGCTAAGTGGTTTAGAGAGAAAATTTTATTTATTGCTACTAGATACATTCCCTTGCAAAAACAATTGTCACACTGAAATCGTACTTTTCAATTTTCGCTATGTTAATTATGCAAAAATTGACAAAACTGTTTGAGTATCAACCAAATTTGGAAATAGTACTGCAGCTGAGCTGGTAAAAGCGAAAAAAATGAAAATACGTAATTCAATGAAATAATATTTGGAAAAATTGTGATTTTTATTTTTTTTTAAATAAGTTCACAAAAATTTGCGTGTGGCCATACTAGTGCTCACGTGACATATGTCAAAATAGATTTTGGCGTTTCTAGACATGCACAACCTATTCCCCCAAAAAAGTTTTAGTATATTTTAATAATAAAAAAATTTCCCATATGTTGTAATATTTATGCCGGTCACTGTATATGTAACAACATGGCAGAAGTTGTTTCTAAATATGATTCCTTGAAAGTACTAACAGGTTATTACTTGTAATTATAAAGTCATACCACAATATTATTTTATTGTTTGGTCTATAATTTTAGGAACGCACTTGAATGAAACGGTCGTAAACTAAGATGTATGTGCATGTTTCTATCACTAAATTCCTTAAATCAATTAAACATTCACTACTTCCTGGTTTATATATACACACTCAAATTGCTACATGTAGCAGTTTCGATTTCTTCGATGTATACACAGTCACGTTCAAGACAATACACGCAGATTAGATAAATTATATTACGTATTCGTTATTATCAGAGACCGGCGGTTTTGGTTTTTTTCCTCCCACCGTACCCTACACACTATTTCTGAGCTTGCATTTGCTGGCACTACACAAGTCGCCTACCTGCACGTAAGATAAAATGAGTGTGGGTTACTTCTACGTCCTTGAACTACACTGATAGAAATTTTCTGTAAAATTATATCGACGCACGTTGGTTACTTGTGGCCATTACTAATAGCGTGATTATACAGATCGTATGTGTTTTTTTTTTCGTAATGGAATATGGCATTTAGTATGTAATTCTCTTTACAGTGTTAATGTATTATCACATTTGTACACTTTGTACAGCAGCTAGATCATTGTATATATCGGAAGAACTCTAGCTCAAGCACTCGGGAAAGTAGAAATTTTAATGGCAAAATTAGTTATAGCATATAACGAACTAGACAGAAAGTATCTAGCATGACGAAGGAGGAAATGTGGGAGCATAAATTTATTCTGAATTATGCCAGTATTTTAAGTTCCTCTTCCTCTGTCAATCTTGGAAATACCCATTCTGGCTATGTCTTGGTATACAATTTATTAATGAAAAATCGAATAGTAGATTATACCGCGTCATTTATAACTAAAAAGCTAAAAATACATTCTTATAAAATTCGCTGAAGATCATTTTTTTGCTTATCAACTAAAATTGTGCACTACAACTGAAATTTTCTACTCAGATATCGAAAAGAACGTCAATGCAGTCGTTGACTTCGTCTATGTACAAAGAATATATACCGAAAATCAATAGACATACCGGGACTTAAAGAGTTTTGCGCTTGACACATATCCACCCTCGAGGATAAAATTCCGCCTGCATATTGCAGGTTTACGTTTGGGTTCAGTCTCTCATCAGTGCTATACGCGACACACTTAACCCGAATGCGAAAAATTGTTTTAAACTTTGCCCGTCCGATCGGAAATTAAGAGAAGACTCGTAAAATTCGCTTGCCTGTAACGTTTCAGGGATATTTTACGACGTAAGAGTCATTTTATGACTCCGCGTTGTATTTTTAGAAAGTTGTAAGTTAAATCTTTCGGAAGCTGTATCCGCAAACCAAAACAATCAATATTTCTTTCATTTATATTTTACCTTCGATTTCAAGATTGGTTCTAGCTAAATTTAGATTCTGTATGTGCACATACATATAAGACATCTATATTTGACTTGTAATTCATTTTATTTGAAATTTTATGTGAAATTATTATTTAGTTATAATATGCTACATATATACATTGTACTGTATGGAAATGTTAGATACTGTATTTTCTACTGTAAAGAAATGAATTGACAGATTTGTCCATTTTAGATGTTTCTTAATATTCGATAGTTAAAACATTGAGTATAGTATGGTAAGAAATTATTGGTTTTAACAGATTATTTGATCTGAAACAAGATGGTAATTATTTTCATAATCGAGAAGAGAACAAACATCAAAATCATAATGGATAATGAACTTGGAATGCGATTTCGCCAACTACTTAAGTCTTCAAGAAAAATCTATAGCTGATAACGTAAGACGTAAAACTCTTTCAAATAAGAGTCCAAGTTGAAGCATATTGAGCACAAAAAGCTGGACTATTTTTTGAACTACAGAGGGAGCTAATTTTGGTTGACAAAATGCTTAAATGAAAAGCACTTTAGTGCAGCTACAAAACGAGAAGTCATGTGTCAAGTTATTTGTAAACGGATGAAACTGATTTGCAACCTAGCGATTCAACATTTTTTTTTAAGTGAAATTAGAGACACCGTTAAATTTTGCCAGAAGATTTTAGTGACGAAAAAAAATTCAAGAAATAATAACGATTTTTAGCAGCGCTTATGTACCTACGCGAGCAAATATTTTCAGTTCTAAATTGTAAAAAAAAATAAACATTATTCTCGTCTCGCTGATGAACATTTAAATGGCATCTTAAAGACTTTTACATCAAATTTGAAACCGGAGATTTTACGAAGATGTTATTAGTTATTTAAAATTGTTTTTATAATAAAGTTTTCTACTGATTATTTTGGAATATTTACAACTCACCCCATCATTTCCTTCAATTCACAACTGCGGCCCACGTTAATCCTGTATGTAATGATACCATGTGATTCTTTTATATTAAAAGGCTGCCGAACATTGGTCAATATAATTGAAAGAGACAAGGTATCAATGATACTTTTTTAACATTAGTTCTAGCTAAACACATGTATGTCTAGGAAGGAAAGAATCACAATTAGATCTAAGAGAAGTGATAAAAAATTAACACATAATATTGTATATTCCTTTTTTTTTGTTTCTGGACATAATATGCATTTAAATGCATTTTTCCTGTAGTTATTCCGTCCTTAATTGTTTCATCACTTCGTCTTGTTATTAGTTTTATGCCTAGATATACACACTTATCTAGACAGAAGACAATCCGTACTATCTTACAGACTTAAATCTGACTATATTGTTCCGGTTCAATTTGAACTTAGCTTATTTATCCGTCGAATCCAAGCAAGCAATTAGAACGTACGTGCATTCAATTCATAAGAAAGATCTAAGCTTTCCTAAACTACTCAGCAAATTTTAGAGTTTAATTGTCAATGATAATGCCGGAAAAAAAATGTTAAATGAACACGTGTATTTTGAAAATTTTATGTAAAAAGTTAAAAAATAACTTGGCAATCTTGGATTCGAAATTTGAAACGAAGATATGTATTTGTAGCATTCATTACAACAAATAAACATGCCTAAAAAAATAAGTATGGTTTCATTTGAAAAAATTAGGTTGAGTACGGTCCTGGAAAACTGATACATCCCGTGAACGTGAAAATATTTTTAGAGCGTGCATTTCTTTCCGTCATGTAGGATGCCACATTGAAAAATCTTTTATGAGAGATGTTAAAGTTACTATCGACAAATATCGGACTATTGACTCACCCGGTATAATCCTATTTTCTTCATAACAATGGTGGAAATCGCAACAAACTAAAAATTATCGAAATTTTAAGAGTTAAACTTGAACTGCATATGTACTAAGTTCTGCAAAAATAGATGCTTCCCTATTGAAATATTGCTTTTTGGTTACACATGACATAGCACATTCTACCACTTGATTTATCATTAACAAACTGTATACCTAGGCATAACTTCTTGTAACTAAATGTAATTAATGATTACATCTTTGTTTCAAAAAAAAAAAAAAACAAATATTATTAAAGGTAAATTTAATTGCCGGCTTTGTTTGGACACATTGACAGCTTGATATATCGTTACTTGTAACAACAATATCCCACAAATACGCCGATGAATCGATGCTATCAATCTCTAGGAAATGTTAAGTTTGAAGTGTCGATAAGGAAACCGCGTCGTTTGCTTGAAGAATTTATATTCAAAGCCCGCGCTCGTATTTTTATATGTTTAACATGGTTTTGGGTTACGTTACGCATTCTGAATAGCAAATAGGGAAGACCTGTTTTTGGAGTTGATTTACATAGCAATGTTTCGACAGTAAAAAACAACACTGAATACTCAAGACAATCGTGTATAAGCGCATTGTTAATCCTTTAGATATCATTTTCACCGCGACACTTTCGCACCGTTTTATCCATTAGCAATTATTTAGTTCGATGCGGTTAAATACGTGTTATTTGACGCTAAATATACCGCAATAAATCTAATATATGTGTCGATTTCCTGTCAATAGACGTTAGTGTCGCTTATTTAAGCAATTAAGTTATTGTTTCATAATTTTTATACGTTCTTGATTGAGCATTTCCATTCTGCGTGAAAGTTAATATCTGTGCGTCGGTCTAGTTGTCCGTGTCTTTTTATAGAAGTATTCGGTTTAATTTCAACCTTAGATTTTTGTTCTTGTTATATGTATACAATGTAGCTGACAAACAAGGCAAATTGCCCCAGTAAGTAGGATTTATATGAATATGTATGTATTATTTTATGATTCATCCAAGCTGCTTGTTTGCTTAATAGCTCTTTTATTTACCTTGATATCAGCCACATGGTGGTTCAGAATTGCGTACTTATATTGAATCAATAGTGAGAATAAAGTAGACATAATAGGCTTTTCAATTAAATATTGTGTATATTTATTAGGTAAATAAGATACTTAAAATAAACAGTTTTAATATGTAGGTGTTATGCTGCGTATATGGAAAATCAACATTAAGCAACCAATATTCAGATTTTTGTCGCTATTGCTCAATCTATTTGTATATTTCTGGAGTTGATAAATACCGCAAGAACTGGTGCTTGTACAGTGACTAATTCTAAACTAAACTAGCAATACATTCACACATCAAAAGAAACTTTTGAGGGACAAGAAACGTGATACCTTACTTCATATTATAATCCACTAACTTTTAAGAACTTACTATATGTATACATTGATTGGCACATGGAACATGGGAGGTCTACCAGAAAAGAAATGGAACTGGTTAAGGAATTTAAACATGCACGCTTAGAATTACTAATTACACCAGAAACTAAAACAAAAACAAAAGGTTAAAATGAAAATCAACATTTATTGATATGAAGTGGAGTAGATGAGAAGAAAAGGCCACAAGCTGGAATAAGATGCCTAATTCATAAAGATAGTAAGGAAATGCTCGAAGATTGGGAAGCAGTCTCAAAATAATACTGCTAGTAAAGCTTAGGCGAGAGAAAGTATCATTGCAGTTCACGGGTCGAATGAAGATAAGAGAGTTGAAAATAAAGAAAAATTTTGGACATAACTAAGTAAAACTTTAGAATTGGCAGTAAATGCATTTATAATGGAGGACCTCAATGTTAGAGTGGGTAAAAGAGATAAAGTATATGATGTTATTGAGAATCATGGAGAAGTGGACAGAAATAATAATGGAAAGAGACTGCTAGATATTTGTGGAATATATGATTTAATTATCGCCCACACTTTTTATGAGCATATAGCTATTTGTATCACTAGGCCAGAAACTGTTTTTTCGGCCGACAAATCTTAATTTTGAATTGAAAATAGAAAAGAAATTTTGACACTAGGGAGTTGACAGTTGACAAGTTGGCACACACGTTACATAACTTAGTATTTTGACGTTTCCGAGAATAAGTATTTTTGTAATTCTCTTTCTAGTTTAATATCTATTTATCAATAACAAGTGCAATGAAGACTCCAACTCATCTTAGCAAGGTTGAACAGTAACTTAATAACAATTTATTACACATCTGTCATATGGAATCTAGTGTAGCCAACCTTTAGTGACATGTTTGCCTGCTTTGAAATACTGAGAAATGAGTGTTTCTGGACGGAGGCACAATAAAGTAATTAATATTGTGTATTTACAGAAGAAAACTCCAAAAATGAAAAATCAACATAATAACAGAGAGAGAAAATAGATTGGCAATAAAAGACGTAGTGGGTAAAATGAGGTTTTGAAATCAATAGTGACCATCACATAGTATTGGCAATGAGTGAGACTGTGAGATTTCAATATATTTGCGAAGACTTTTGCTGAATATATCAATTTATACCTACAATTTAATGCTTCAACTTTTCTAGATGTTATCAGTTAATTAGCGCAACAGTGTAATTTTTGCGGCTTAAAGTTAGCCTACATTAACATGTTTCGATATGAAACTAAAATTGTAGGTATAAATTGGCAAATTTAGCAAACATTTTCGCAAATATATTGAGTTTAACAACCTAGCATTCTCATTCATTATCAGTTCAGTTAGTTCAGTAAATATATGCTAATGCGTGAGATGCAATTATTGCCGAGGGGCACTGAAGAGCTTTAAAAAGACGAATGTCCATTATGACCATTATGAATACAATTTTTCCAGTACTGGCAAAGATCAAGCAGGACGATATTCAAAATTAAGTTCTAGCACGAGGTGAGGGAAAAGCACAACCGGAAATAATATGGTCATATAAGCTAAAAGATTAACAAATAGCTAAAATATACGAAAATGATATACGGGAAAAATTGGAAAAGTTGCAGAGTAAATTTAACAAAACTAACACATACAATCAACTAAAAAGCATGTGGAACCAATAGAAGAAACAATTATAAGTAATAAAGAGCATGGTGGACAAAGGAGGTCCAGAATCAGGTACAAATCAAAAGGCAAAAATGGATAAATACTTAAGTAATAAAACGGATAAGAACTACTAATTATATACGCAGCAAAGAATAAAAGTAAAGGAGTATTTCAAGCTAATTAAAGTACATGAAAAAAAAAATGGGAAAGATAGTAAAAGTAAAAAAAAAAATATTCTCCAGTTTTCAAAAATCTCAAAAATGATAATAAGAATAAGATAAGCATACCAACAATCAACGGTAAAAAAAGGAAAAAAAAAGAAAAAGATGGAATGGATGGCTGGAGAGAATATATTGGAGGGTTATTAAATGCACAGGAGGTAGTAGTGAACAATGAGAATGCATGGGCCGAAACAGAAACAGCACCAGATAATATCCACGAATATGTAACAGCAGAAGGGTTGGGGGATGCTACTAAGGAACTTAAGAGCGGCAAGGCACCAGGTGCTGATAAAATCACGACGGAAATGATTAAAGACATGGGAGAACAAGGAATTACGTTCGTTCCTTCCTCTACTCTATATATTCAAAATAATTCGAACAAGTGAGGAATTACCTACAGATTAGGAAGTAGGTCTGATATTCCCAATATTCAAAAAGGGGATAGCAATAACTAATAATTATAGGCGTACTTATAACGTTGCTAAATACGATGGTGAAACTGGTTTTTTTTTAGGGGTGGTAATGCTTTCGTTTGCCAGGCTTCCGCAGAGCCAAATCTCCCTCCTAATCAACACTACGACCCCAGAAAAAAAAAAAGGTTATCGTAACTGACCAGAATGAAATTTGAACTCCGGACTTCGCCCTGATAGCCAAACGTGCAAGCTACTCGACTATCAGACAGGCAAAAGGTTGAAAAGATAATAGGAAAACGACTGAGAATCAACGTGGTAGAGAGAAAGAGAAATGCACAAAACACCATGTGTTTCGGAACATCTAAATGTCACATTGAGATGGGTGCCAAGTCACTCTGGGATCAGAGGCAATGAAATAGCTGAGACGTTAGCAAGGGACGCCAGCGAGCTGCCGTTCTTAAGTCCAGAACCGACGTGTGGTAGCTCATATGGCAGCATCAAAACGTTTTTCAGGTCCAACTTGCTGCTAGCACTGTTCCTTTTTGGAATGGACTCGTCGCGTAAGACGCTGTAAATTTCGTATGGTTTCATCCGAAATGAGGAAGACTCCGTAAGGCAGTCTTTAATGAGCAGGACAGACTTGAAATTAACTTACAGGAATCTTAATGGGCACTCTGCACTAAATAACATATGTATCCGCATTGGGCTAGCGAACTCTCCCTATGTAGAAAGTGTGGAAGTCGGAGGAAACTCCTGCCTACTTCTTGTTTAACTGCGTGTAGTGAACGAGGAGAGACAGACGCACTTTGGGGCCGATCGGTTGGACGAATCCAGAGTCGATAAGTTACCTTTCAACCAGATTGCGAACTTTTTTGATAGGATGCAACCTGACTGACAGGGGGCACAATAGGTCTTTTCTGGCGAGTTGCCTTCTTCAGGTTACACCCGCCCATGAAAAAAAAAACATAAAAAAGGGCCCGCTTCAAGGATGAAGGTACTCACACTAGGACATTTTAAAACCAAAAAATCATTTTTTTTTTAAGTTTAAAGAATCATAGAATACCAAAATATTCACAATTCCATAGTTTATATCACTCCTTAGGATTCATAAACTACAATTTTTTGTTAATTGCATGCATCTAATAATTACATGTCACCACTCCCTCATGATTACAGTGAATTAATCGTCCACATTTCAGCAATGCGGTAACAAAAAATGTGATTGATATCACTTAATTAATTCTCAATTTCCTGTGAGATAGTTCGTTTAAATAAATTAAACATGGATTGAGATTTTAATTTAGCCATTGCAGGATAAATATATACATTACAATCTCGAAACGGCATTAGAGAGTTCTTGATACTAATATATATTGATAGAATTCCCCAATGTTCTCACCATAACCAATCTTTAGATTAACTGTGCTTGCATTTCTGTTAGTAGAAAAAAAATTAATTCAGAGGCGGCACGATGTAAATCTGGATTCTACAAACCGCGATAGGTATGTTGTTAAACCGCTACCAAGTGTTTGTGATTTGTATACACGATGGAGTATATTTGGCCATGTAGCGCCATTGTTAGCTTCGTAGGTTGTGTCAACAAACTCTCGAAGTTATCGCTCACTCTTTTCCGGGTTTCTTATATAAGAACAGCTGGATTGTGGGATTGTGCGAAACGCGAACAACTTCGTCTAGAAGCCGATTTTAAAAGTCAATTAAACTATGAACACCACACAGAACTAATAGCTCGCAGCTAGCAGCTCCTGTGCGTACGGATCGTATTTCCCGGCATGCTGAATAAATAATTAATTGGATGGCGATTATTATCTTTCTATCTCATCGCGCGACTTATGATGGGAATACCGTAAACATAAACGAGACAGGATCTTAAAACACATTTTTTCTGTCAGAAGAAGCGACGTGTAAGAAAATAATTTCGTCATAATTATCGCCTTGCTAATTATATTGGTCGTCCAGCAAAGACAGAGACACGTTTAATTTTTTGGTTATAGCATGTTGAAATATGTTTATAATTTATTGAGTGACTGCAATATAGTATGTATATACATAGTTGTAGTTTGCTATTATTTTAATTTGTTATTTTAAAGTTACAATGTTTTAAAAATTTGTTTTTTTTTTTAAATTTACAAACTAAATCCACATAAAAATTAAAATTAAAATATGTGTAAGCACAATAAAAGAACATAAATATAACAAAAATGCGTACAGGCTCTGTGAAATTGCACTAAATAAGAGATCTGTTGTGTCATCTATTCTTGTCGTTTACAGCTGGTCTTCCAAATCCAATCCTTTCCTGAAAGAGTAGATATCAGAACGGTCCCAGGTAAGTCTCTCTCTTCGATTTCACATGGTCGCAGGTGCAACGCCCTCGAGTTGCACAGCGCTATGCAATTTGATAGGAGATGGCTGGGTGTTTTAATCTGTTCTGCACAAAATCTACATTCAGATTGCTTTACGAATACAAGCTTACTCAGATGTCCTTTCAGTTTACATTGGCCTGAAAGTATTCCTGTTAATATACGAATATTGTTCTTCCTGCATTCTGTAAACCTCTTCCGGTTATAGGTTCCCAGAAGAGTTTTACTTTGCCTCATTCCCTGGAGATTCTCCCAATAATTAGATTTCTCTGCTCCATTCCATTTTCAATTTCTTCAGTATTATACTGCTACTTATCCCACAAAAGAGTCAGGCTACAAAAGGTGTATCCAGCAGTGTTTTTTAAGATTACCGTTATTTGTTCTTTCCACTCCTGTGTGACCCGAACCCACAGCGAGCGTTATTATTATTCCCTTTTATCTAGCTCGTTTAATGTCCCTAGGCATTCCCAGACCATCTTGGAACTGATTTCATGTGAGCTCAGCGTCTTGATGGCTGATGTCCTGGAAGACATTTGAGCATTTCCTCAAGTACTCGGTTGTAGGCCCATATACTCCTACTCCCGTTCCCTCTGCCGTGTTGGAGCCATCAGTGTACCATTTAATGGCATTTCTATTCAATTTGAAGATACTGATGATCCCAACTAAGCTTTGTGATGAGATTCTTTCACAAACCTGCATCTTTTTGACATGTCATCTCGAAGCATGTCCCAGGTTTGATCGCCGTCAGGAGATTGTTGTGTAGGCCTAATCGTTCCTTCCTTGATCGTTCCGAATGTGGCTCTTTTTGCTATGCCCTCTATCACTGTGGAGAGGGGTAAGTTCCAATACTACCTCGATAGCTGCTATTGGTTAGGTTGTCATAGCCCCAGTTATACAGTAGTTTACTATATTGTTGTTAGCTTGTAATCTAAAGTTTAAGCAATAAAATTTCAGATGTCGAGATTCTTTTGACGCTTGATTTTGAATTAAGTTGAAATACTAGGTAAGGAAAGAAATACTAAAATTAAAATGCTTTTTACATTCATAGGCAGTCGAGAAGCTGAGCCATCTATTTCCACTTAAACCTTACAAAGAGTTAGAATCCATCAACATTCTTTTTAATTAACTTTATCTATATAATCATCCTTAATCGATCTAATTAACATTCAAGATCCATAATACGACAGCAATAAAAATTACGTAACAATCCTCAACTACTTGTACAGGAAAACTTCATTTATCGCATTCCACAGTTCGCTTTACGTTACTTTTTAATTTGTCACATCTCGCTCACCGCTACGGCATTCCTTCATTAACCTTAGCAGATTACCGCGCCTATTTGCGATTGTATGCATAACCGATGGAGATACCAGCGTTCGTTTATCTGCACACGGAGATCTTCGTTTCTTCTTCCATTGCGGCCGCTCGTTATAATTTTTCACGGTCCTCCCGTAGTTCTTCTCTAGTAATATACAGCTGGTATTTACTTAATTATGCCCCAGATGCGGTTTTGCGGTCGAGAAGGCTGCATTTCCCGGTTGTATGCGGACGTCTTCGATCGCCGATAGCCATCTTCAGTCTTGTTTGCGATTAATTGCGCGAAAAAGGAGGAGTAATGGCAGGAACGTTCCGACGATTGTGTAATTTTATTGTTAGTACTCCAAGCTCTTTCATCTATTAAAGTAAATTTCGAATTGTGTTAGCTATAGCAGCAGAGTGCGTTCTTTCTTGGGAATAATGAACAAATAATACCACCTTTATTAATATTTTAATAGCAAAATATTACAAGATGGTGTCAACACGCCAACAATGTGCGTTTAGTGTTCGCGATATCAAGACTGGCAACCAATGAAACTGATTTTAACTTTAAACTATCGCGACGGTTATATCAGATTGCCATATAAGTGTTGTTTTTTTTCATTTCATTTATAATTACCATCCCACGGAAAGCAGAAAACTTAGAGTGGTTAACTTGAGTACAGAATAGTTATAGATTATTTTTTTATTATGAAGTGCAGCTGTTGCGAAAAGGTTTACAAAAAATATAAAATTTAAAAAAAAAACATGTAAATGAAAAACTAAATGTAATAGCATCTGTTTTCACTAGTAGAAAATATAATGTCAAAATTGTGAAAAACACCATATCTTACCTCCGTTCGCATAAACTTCATGAACATAATAAAATTATGAATATACCGGGTGAAAAGTTGCGAGCTGTTGATTACATTCTGGGCTTCTTTCCTTGTTTTATTTATAAAGTTTGTAAAAGCAATATTTATTAAATGCAACATTACATCTGCATTAGTGAAAAGGGAATTAATAAGACAATACTTATTCGATAACTAAAATCTATTCATGCTTCTTTTCTATACGTACTTGTTTTTATATCGAAGCATCAGATAATGAAACTATAATTTTCAGAGCTCATAAACAACATTGAAAGAAGAAAAAAAAAAAAGAATGAAAAGCAGTTTTAAAAGTCAATAATCAAATAAAATAACAAACACAGATTCTAAAAAATCTAGAAATAGTAAATAAAGTACCTATTCGTCGGTAAATAGTATATTATTGAAAAAATATTAATGTTCGGGATATTTATTATTCATTCATAAAATTCCAGGCGACAGTAATAATCGTCGAGTAAAAGTTCTTGGGATGTGCTAATTTTACACGATCGATACTTATTCTTATGTAAAAGGTTTAAGACTTTTGTCCTATTATTAAATCCGCAGCAATTTATTTAGATGTCCTACTAGGATTTTATTCCACTAATGCACAAACTTCTTTCCATACCACCGACATTTTTCGCCAGGATTTTTATTTCTGTTATTTATTTATGTAAACGTTGTTTTAAAACATAGCACTGTACTGCGAATAATAGTCGCGCTCGAATGATTACGGTAATTTACCTGCAAAATAAATCGTTGTATAACTCTGCTTGAATGCCACTGTAAAATTGTTTCACAATCCTCGGACCTATAACATTTTAATAATAATAATTTAATTACTAACGATACGATCAATATTACTAACGATCACAAAACGAAATTTATTCATTATAAGTGTCATAGATCTGGATTTTTTTCATTTCAGATGTAAAGGATTACGTTATTTAAATATAGCAATAAAATAAATGCCTTTTGTCCCGCTCAGATTAGCGTCTCTGTCCTTAGTAATGCCCCATATAAGGCAAAATTTATTACAACATATGCTGGACATAAGAATTAACTTTGTCATGTAGTTCTAACTGACTCCGAACGAAATGTATTGGCAGAGGAATTCCGTTTGATAAGATCCTAGATGAGGCAAGCGAAAATATTACAGCAGAATCGGGACTAAAACGTCTACATGTTTTAACAAAATTAGATCTACATAACATAGAAAGTAGTTATAATTTATTCAATAACACTAAGAAACATGAAACTGATACAGTAAGTATTGATGCTTGGGTTGAAGAGATGGTGCCACAGATTCTTGTGTACTTTTTTTATAAACCACAGGATCAAGTAATAAACAATTATTCTTGGCTAAAGTCAAATGATTTTGTGCTTATTATAATGAATGAAGAGCAAAATGAATTGCTAAAAAAATGTGGTTTTGATACAATATACGACTGACGACACTCGTGGTTTAAATCAGTACAATTTTGAGCTTGTAACATTAATGGTAATTGATGAGTTAAGGCAAGGATTTTCCTGTGCTTTTTTAATCACTAATCGATGTGATGAATCCATATTAAAACTTTTCGTTTTAAAAATTAAAGACAAAAAGGAAAGTATTTGTGTCAACAACTTTATGCCTAATATGGCTAATGAATTTTATAATGCTTTTGTAATTTTTATATAATAATAATAATAAAGTTTTATTGGCAAAATTATATCATCAATATCGCCACCAAAAAGATTATTTTGCACCTGCCACGTGGATTGCGCTTGATGAACTAATTTATCAAAGACAAGTGACAAAGAAAAGCAATCGGAAATATATAATGGTCAGAATACGTTTACAGGAAACTGATGCTATTGCTTTCACATAAATCATAAACAAAGTTGTCTCAAACGTAATTAAAGACAAAGATTTTGGAGAATATTTTAAGAATAATTACTATAACAACGTTCAGTCTTGGGCTTTATGTTATACACTTCACTACGGTATAAATACCAATATGCATTCTTGAAAGCATGCATCGAACCATCAAATATGTATATTTGGAAAAAATGCTAAAAGACTAGACGAGATGTTACCTATTTTAATGAAACTTTAAACTTTTTCCTAGATTGTCTTTGAACTATTCATTGCAATCCATAAACGCAAAATTACAAAGAAATTTGACTTAAGAAAACGACAGAAAAGTAGTGTGGAAATATTTGACAAATTTGTTGTCAAAGATGATAATGGCTGGATTGTCCAATGTACTATTGCTGTCCCGATATTTATTATATTCAAAAGCACAGCAACGTGTGTTCTTGCAATGTACGATATATATATGACTTTAGCTGCAGCTGTATCGATTCCAGTATAAAATGGGACATGTGCAAGCATATTAATTTTTTTTTTCGCGTCGAACAGAGCTTTCCAGAAACCGTGATGAAATAACCCTGATGAGAAGCGAAGCCTGCCAGTAGGAAATAATGACTAACATTTAGAAACGAATACAATTGTAAAACAAGTTTGTAATGATGAAATATGGAAATACAAACTTTAAAACGTTAATTTATTGAAGTACTCGATAATATTACAACAACTAAACAGCTAGTAGTTGCTAAAAAGCATTTTAAAGCAATGGCATCAACAATAAATGGTGTTGGTGATTATACGTATAACAAGGAAAAGGAAACTAAAAATGTGCTGCAGAAGTTGCATGGAAACATACCCCATAATAAAAAAACAGTGTAAAAACAACATAAATAGGCATATTATAAACCTCAGGTAAGTTAAATGAGTTCGATTATCAAATAACAAATACGTTTTTGTCAGTAATTCCACTTTTTGCAATATAAATTCATCATAGGAAAATTAATACGGTTAATATTAAATTTCAAAATTCTCGCGTCTTCGGGACATTCATCTGAGTAATTCTACGCTTAAAAGACGGATAAATTAGAATGTCAAACATTTGAAGGTAAAATTACTGGATTCTCGGTTCATGCCGTGAATACATATAACAGAACTACAACCTTATAAAAATTTTCCCTCAGTGGTCGCAAACTGTTCAGCTGTTATACAAAATTCCTAACCAACAAAATGTGTCGAACGTATTAAAATGAGATTTCTCGAGAGCTCGATATGGACGAGGCATTGCTTTGGAGGGACCAAATCAGCGAGCATCAGGGCGGCAGGTCGGAACAGGACATCTAATGGGGTTATGAGGCTCTCGTACTTCGAATTGCGACAAATGGCTCAGTCAGGACAGGAACATATCTTGGGAAAATCGTCATTGGAGAAAATTACCCAAAGGTTATAGATAAATTTGGATAAAATTAATGTGGTAAACTTTGTTTAACAATTAACAATAATTTTTTGGTTGGAATTTGGAATAAATTGGATTTTATCAAAATAGCCGTTAAATATTACAAAATTAATCGAGACACGTATGTCCCTCACGGAGGTTGGCTAGTGAATCCTTTTGGATAATTGGAATACTCTAACAGACTTCGATAGCGACTTCATTGCGTCAGAGGGGAAACATACCTCAGAAAGATATTTAATACATGAGAATGCCCATGTCACCACATTGAAATGGAATGTTAACACTAAATTGAAAAAAATAATTATTGCCAAATTCTAGAGTCACTTTATATTCACTATAAGATAAAGGTAGGTGCTCTAGATATGAGAAAAATATATTTAAAAATTTTCAACCTTATTGCTATGTTAAATCTACAACCTAAAAAATTAATTACTGGATTGCTAACATATATAAAAACATTATTAGACTAAATTCAAATAAAATAAGTATCATTGTAAAAAAAATAAAAATGTTCATTTGAACTGCAACTTGATCCAACTTTGATCTGCTAATATCTATTATAAAAATATACTATTCAAATTCTAATATTTAATTTCGATGTGTAGATATATCACTGCTGATCATCTATACTTCCAAAAGGGAACATTCTGAAGATAAATGCCTTGAAAGACTTGCTAAATGCACAGATTTACTACATCATCTGGACCTCGTCTGGCTATCTGCTCCTACATTTTATATCCTTTTCTTGTTATTTCAAATTATTTTTTTGTATAATTAAGTAACTAGTAACTTTACACTTAAATAATATCAAATGCTCAATCCATGACAATATATAAACTTAATTAAAAAAATTCAGAACACAGAAGCTATTGAACAATATAATAAACTGCCAACTGAGATTAAACAATTAAACCACGCACAGTTTAAAAAAGAATCCAAACAAATAATAATCATTAAATTGAGAAAAGCGCAAAAACTAAAACACCACAGCGCTCTCAATACCGATAGTCCGGGACGGGACCCTGCAGTTCCACCATCTCGCGACGAGGAGGAGAGTGTCAACACCTGCATTTATACAGACTGATTGCAATTGCTTTTTCTTGTTTTGTATACTTGTTGTTTTGAATAAAGTTGTTGTTGAGTAAATGCTTACAAATGGGCTTATAGACGCTACATATATGCTAAATACTTTCTATTAAAAATCTGAAGTTGTTTAAACTTAATCGAGCATTTTTAACGAATATATTGTGTAAAGTACTTAATAGGAATAGCAAGATAATCATCAAAGAATAGTAAATTAGTAAATATATCCATATAGGTTTATAAGACAGTAGCTGAAATAAATAAAGAGTCAAGCTATAGTAATTTCACTACTGATCATCTTTACTTCCTGAGGGAACATTTTAAAGGAACATGCCTTGAAGGACCTGTAACGCAGAGATTTCTCCTACATCACCTAGATATCGTCTGGCTGTCTACTGCTACATTTTATATCCTAGCAACGGTATAATTAAATAATTTATTTGCTTGAACCATAACAATACATATTATCAAAGTTTCAAAAGGAATTTTCATTTATTAAAGTTACTACAACTAACAGTAAGGCATCAAAACTTTTTACGACATCAGCTAAAGAAATTAAAATTAATCGACGCTGGAATAGAAATTACATAATTTCATTTAAATATAAAATATTCTATGGCGCATAAACCTTGCTCAAAAGAAAATTTTTAATGAATTATATTTTACATCGACATGTTTCAAACGTTCATATTCCCAAAGGAGCTAGTTAATTGTCTTTATAGATATATTCCACATCCAAGTTTCAGCAGACGGAACAAATTTCTTGTCTTCTTTGACGACATGCAAAGTCTGGCTCTTTGTACTCCAAACTGAACTAGTAAAATTTGTAGAGGAATCCAGTTGTGGATTTCTGTCAGATTCATCACTAGCCCAATCTGAGTCAGCATATAATAGCACTGCTTCAGAGCTCTTTCAGAACATTAATACGGGATTCTCCATAAATTAAAATCATGTCCAATTTACCTTCATTTGTGTGTATTTTTAAGAGAATATCAAGGCAAAGTAAATAAACATTCGAATAAAGCTATTTTTTATGGTAACTACTTAGTAATCAAGCAAATGTCAAAATATCTCCTAAATTATCAAAGCAGGCATATAGCTCAGACAAGAATGCCTTTCACCTTGAGCGAAGATAGACAGCCTATAATAAATTTTGATAAAAAAAATGTATCAGAAAGAGCAAGCATAATGTTTAATTGTCATAATACTATGATTACTAGAGTGAATTTCTCCCACTGTTTTTTATTTTACAAATAAATATTTGGAAAACTGATGAAATGAAAGACGATTCTCTTACTTTCTTGAAACACAAATATCTCAGAAGCTGTTAATTTTTCGAATTTAACGCAAATATGAAAATTTGCGTTAATCTTATTACTCTTTCAAATAAAAAAAAAAGTGTCTAGCGATAAAAAAAATCTTTTGATTGTAACGCCATCTTAATTTTCACATAATAAAACACAATTTCGATAGCGAACTGGAGTCGACCGATATCCTTTAGCAACTGCTTTACAAAATTCAGTTTTCAAGATGCTTCACTTGGGAGTTTTGTGTAATATATATTATTTAAATAATATACAAATAATATACCAAGATTCTACCTCACAATTTCCTAATAAGATTCTAAGAGTTAAAAGACCTGTTGCCCAAACGAATGTACTACGTAAATGCGCATGTGAATTATATTCTGTTGCAGGTTAAATGCTTAATAGTCTAGAAAAATGTAGTCTGAATCTACATTTAATGATATTAAGCAATTACGAAAAACGTTCTAGAACGCAAATTGCTACAACGACACACGATAAACTGCACTAAGGCAGGTGGGGTGAGAAAATAAAAGAATAATTTTAAAACGAAAGTGGTAACTCACATAATAATTCATGATTGAGTTAATAATCCATTAGTATTTCCTGCCCTAGCAGTTGTAGAATTTTGTTTTAATAAGGACTAACCCTACTCCCATTAATATTAAAAGACAAGAAAATAAATAACCCACCAAATTAACAATCACACATAATTGAATCGATCTAAAACTAAAACAAAATCTTTTTCAAAGTATGATAAATCAAAAACTGTTGTATAAATCTGTACAGGGACGCATTCTATAACTAGCATCTAAATTGTATTATTCTTAAGATATCAACAATAAAATTACATAAAACCAGATCTCTAATATACATATGATAGCACAATTTTTGCGCACAATACAGTTATCAAAGAAACATGCATTTCAGCCTTGCATTCTTTTTGTACCAGTATATAACTGTACAAAATGAAAACCGCACACTAAATTCCAGCATAATTTGTAAGAAAGGAAAATTATCATATCTCCTTCCGTAAAGAAGAAAAAACAAAACGCACAACACGGAGATTGAAAATAACAGAGGATGCCGTAGAGAATTAATAGTGTAAACTGTAAATGAAAGCATTCTGTATGAGTTCACGCATGAACGCGGATTCTTTATTATCGAGATGTGCAGAATTAATCTTGGATATAGAGTCGGCGCATTTATATTATTCTATATTTGCATACGGTTCCAACGGTTAGTTCCGGATTGATGTTGATGTTACAAAGTGCTGTGCACTTAGAGCCGTAGAAGCGTAACGATATGAATGATGATGGATGACTTGGGAAGTGACCTTATAGTACCGGAATATGTACAGAAAAACAGTAATGAGTGAAGTTAAAACGTTGATTGCAAGAGATAAAGTTATTCACGAAGATGCAGTTTAAAAGTAGGACCTTACAATTTATTTAAATGTAGCTACCAAACCTATCCTTGATTGTGCTATGTACAATTCTGAATAATATTGTACAAATAAACTATAATTTCTGCAATCCGCAATTAAAAACTAGCCGCTAATGCAAAGATCTTATGAATAATATTTGGATTCAAAATTAGAAATCAAGACAAAACATGGATACTACATACATGCTACACTGTTGAAAATAGTACGTGTGGCGTTACTTTTGCGCTAGTCAATATTTTAGTGTTATTTTCCAAACTTTCCAGACGAGTTTACTACGCGTATTTAATAGAACAAAGACTACTAGAATTCCGTGTGAATCTTTGTTCAATATGAGGATGACTATTTTTTAGACCATTAGAAGCGTCAACCAATCAAAATTTTTCCCCGATAGAAATAGAACCACCTATTCTAATACAGATTGCATTATACGCATCACTCATTGCCCTTATCTGTTTCGTGTGATTCTCCGATTAACATATCAAAAAACCACAAAGTGACGACTTGCAAAGTTAACCGGTGTTATTAACGTTAATCCGTGGGCCTAAAAAAATCAAACATTTAAAGATGTATTGGGAACATCATATACGCAATTAGTTTAGGACTTGAATCAAATAGCATAAAACTTCACTTAATTTTATAAGGTTTCAAAAAATCATTTTAAATGGTACGTTAGTGAAAAAAACTTGGAAGAGTGTTGCATATCTATATTGAGAAAACGCTTAGAAAAAAAATTATAGCCTAAAAAACAAGTTGCATAAAAAGACGTGTATTTAGAAATGGTGTTAAAACCCAAAACTCGCATTCATTTAGTCAACAGCTAGTAATTTGTCTTAGTCAGATCAAATAAAATGTACTAGAAGTATTTTAAATTCAACGTGTTGGACAAAATAACCTTAGCAAAAAATACTGCATCTTTGCTCTCAATTTAAACTTCTATAGTTCGACAAAAAAACACGAAAAGAGGTGGACCTCTCCTGACTATAAATTAGTCAAAAAGTGTTAAAATTTCAACAGTGTATGCAATGAACAAGAACATCCACTGAAGTCCTGCAGGAAAGTATGATGATTTAGTGTGAGCCAACAAATCACGTCACGGATTCTTACTTTTGTTTGTACAAATTGAAAGGTTTAAAACAAAATAAAGTCAAAGTGACGTATTCAGACATTCTATCGGGAAGCAAAACGTTAAACAGAACTGATTGTGAAATTCCAACTCCAATGCATTCAAATTCTACTGCGAATTATACGGACGAGAAAGATATAAACATAAATTATGTGTTGTTATTTTCAGGTGATCTGACGTATGTTCCTTCTAACGAACCACATCCCATTGCTCAATCAGATCTCAATGATTTGATACGGGATTGTGTTTAACCAAAGAAAAAAGCACAAATTTGGGATCTCGATTAAAAGAACGAAATCTTATTTTCCACGACAAGAATCTCTGAATTGAAGAATAGTCACGAAAAAATTATTTCTGTTTACATAGTTGAAATTATATCTGTTATTGGATTGATGTAAATGGATTTTTGTATTGACTGAGTATTGAATATGCAGAATGGCAATTGTTTATCGACTCTCAAAAACAATCTCTCAAAGCAGTTTTACTTTAAAATGGTATACTGTAATCGTCAAAATTTAACTAGGTATAGGAAAGCAAAGGGTAGAAAAGAGCGTCCCCCTTGAAAATAGAAACAGACATATAGCCGCGTTTCCCACCACATGCCTAACACCCAATATCATTTCAAAATTGGCATCGGTGCATATTGCAAGTATAGTATACTTATACCAAAAGTTAAATTGTGTCGACCAAGGTATATGTATATAACCATCAATTCTATTGGCTCACGTTACAAACACAAAAGGAACGTATGACAGTATGCAGACTATTTTAAATCTCATTCAATTATCAAACCATCTTTGGCAAATCTGCGGAGATCTTAAGGTTATTTCCTTATTACTTGACTGCAAATTTGGCAATGGATTTACCAAATATTATAGATTTTATATATCTGTGGGACAGCCGACCAGTTCATCAACATTACCAAACAAAAAAAGGCAGCCACGGATCAACATTGGTCTGGAAAAATTAATATAAAATTTGGGCTGTTAGTGGATTCTAATTTGGTGATTCTACCCCCTCTACACATTAAAGTAAGATTGTTATATTAAACAATTTGTGAAAACACTAGAAAAAGAAGGCAACTGTTTTAAATATTTAAAAGACAAATTTCCAAAAGTGTCTGATTGTATGATGTAAAAATTCGCGAAGGAAAGCTTGTTGGTCCACAAATTAGGAAGCTGAAATAAAATTTTGAACGTATCATGAATGATTTAGAGCTGGCAGCATAGACTTCTTTTAAGAATGTTTGCAAACATTTTCTGGGAGATCAAAAGAATGAAAACTGCTAAGATGCAATTTTTTGTATTCACATTTGGTTTCCTCCCTGCTAATTTATAAAGGATGAGTAATGAAGAGGGAAAAAGATCCCATTAAGATATTGCAGAAATGGAGAAACAATATCAAAGTAGGTGAGGCCGCATAATGATGGAAGATTTTTAGTGATTTTTCATTAGAGAGCCAACATAAAAGGAAGAAATAGCTCTATTTATGCAAAACTTTGGTATAGCAGCAATTTTCCTTTGTGTACAGTTAAGCGTTTTTGTATTTACTCAACAACTTTATTCAAAACAACAAGTATACAAAACAAGAAAAAGCAATTACAATCAGTTTGTATAAATGCAGGTGTTGACGCTCTCCTCTTCGTCGCGAGATGGTGGAACTGCAGGGCCCCGTCCCGGACTATCCGGTATTTGAGAGCCCGCTGGATGTTTAGTTTTGTTCTTTCTCAGTTAGTGATTATTATTGTTAGGATTCTTTTTTTGATTTCTTTTTTAAACTGTGCGTGGTTTAATTGTTTAATTTCAGTTGGCAGTTTATTATATTGTTCAATAGCTTCTGTATTCGGATTTTTTTTATACTTATTGCTGACTATTCTTTCAGTTCTTATATGTGAATGTCTTGTGTTGTGGTTATGTGTTTCTCTATTGTTTTTTAGTTTGGTGATACTAATTAAGCATTCTAGTATTTGGGTTTTGGTTATGCCTTCAATTAAAGAGTGACACCCACTTTTACAACAGTTATTAAAAAAAAAATAAAATAAATTTATGAGCTAATATTATTATTATTATTATTATTATCTAGATAGTGGGTAAAAATTTACTCACTTCCCTTATCTTGCCCATCACTGTATACAAGAGAATATGCTTTTTGGTGCTTAATGACCGTTTGACTGTCTAGTACATCAGAAAAGTTCTACAGGAAGTAGCAGTTTCTTTTGATATTGATTAGCTGCTATATACGAATACTAAAATAGCAGATTGCTTAATAAGACCCAGTCACTAGAGTACATCATCTGTCACTGCTCAGCCGCCTTGAGAATCACGTACATATTATGATCTTTCGGAATACTGAGTTTCTCTTGGAAAACTTGAAAACGATCCCATTCCACAAGATTTTGAGTTCAATATCTTAAGGGTGTGTGTTTATTTATTTTGATAAACTTTAGGGTAATATCCGTTTATATTATCAAATCCTATCAAATCATTAAGCTAAGCACTAGCTTTGGAACTGCATTACGTCTTCGCATATATATTTTTTTTAATTAACACGAACGCATAGCTTCAAATGTGTATTTGTATTTCTGTGCTATATTACCTCTATATATGGACGTAAATAAACAAAATGTAACCTTCAATGAAAAAAAATACCGGCTTCAGTCTCTGAAAATCAATACTGAAACGACCGAAATGAGTGAAGGTGTACACCATACTGTTATTTTCGTGATATACAAATCCAAATATTTTGTAGCGAACAAACTTGCAGGCACAAATTATCTTCTAGAAATATTCTTAACATGGAAAGATCACCACTTATAAATAACCACCGTAAAAAAAATAGGTATTTATAATGGAAAAATTGTAGTAATGAACACGGCAACATGCAAATTTAGATGTCAGGTAAACGACATACGGTTATCTTATCATGAAATGACGTCATGATAGGCTGCTTGTTTGTTCATATATTTTATCTGACGGTATAGAAATTGTGAATACATATATACAAAGAGTTGTATTTGGATATTTTAAATAAAGCCATATTTTATACAATCAAAACGTATGGATAATGTATCACATATATTATATAAGATGCTATTTTACTAATATATCTAAAAAAGCTGGTGTTCGAAATAATGACAAATAAGCAAGTACGAAATTTAATACAAAATATTTGTTTTGCTCTAAAAACATATAAATCATGAAACAAATTTTATCAAAAAAAAAAAATCCTAATGAAACAACCACTTAAAAAAACACTTTATTTTCTTCATCGATTTTATTTAACAATAATTACATAACGCTGCTGACAGTGCTTATGGCTTGCATGCTTGGCCATTAGTCAGTACACCTCCGGGTTGGAACCAATTCTAATAAATATATTATAAAACTTAAATTCCCGATGATTACATCCATGAATATATGGATAGTGACAGGGAAGCTTTTATTTTCAGTTGTACAGTTTCAGTTTTCGATAAATAAAATCGTGAACTGTTACAGATTAAGATTCTTTCTCATTTTCGGCTTGCAAGGATCACTATATAAAATAAAATCATTGTACCATACGTTTTGAGGATCTAAAGCTTGATCCTCAAAACGTATGGTTTAGCAAACTGAAAATTTGTGAAAAGGGACACGATCTTCAAAACTAATTGTACGTTGTACAAATAACTTCCATAACTATTAATTTTTTTTCTTTAAACTTTTCAACTGTAGCAAAAATAATTATAACAATCTTTATGAACTTAGAAAATCTAAGTAAAGTCGTAACTCGTTTTGTTCTTGGTCGCACATCACTCAGAAACTACTTCAAATATCTCGATGCCTTTATCTTTAATTAATAGTTTGGTGATCAGTTGAAGCTGTGTTTCTGTTTAATGGCAGTATGACGGCGGAAGTCACTGAAATATAAAGTAAGAGAAACAATACGCGGCTTTCTTGGAGTGGTCAATCGCAAAACGTTTGCCTAGTGCATGCAGTGCTGGTGAATCAGCGTAATACTTAGAATGAAACAATGCATCCGCATGCATAACATGAAGTGAAATACTTTTAGCCTCGGCGTCAAACAAGCAATGGCTGCTAGTTATTTTATTACTTTATCATTAGTTATTTCGATTATGAATATCTATTTATCTCGAACATTATTTGAGTATTGCAAATATTTACATATTGTATTGACAGAGGTCAGGGATATTGGCTTTTATTACAATAAACCTTATAATAAATAATGATATATTTATTATTTTCTCGAAGAAAACTTTATTTATACGTTCTTTTTGGTAAGAAAGAATAATTTAAATTTAATGATAAGGAACAACAGATATAATACTCAATCAATAGTAAAAAATCATTGCCTTACTACTTTCGGCCAAATTGGCTGTACTGTTTTTTGCCTCTAATGTTGACATGATTGTGGACATGACTATGAAGATGGCTATTTAGTCAAAACTAATAAGCTAATAATGTTGTACTGTTGATTGGGGATTATACCTTTTGTTCCTTATCATATTTTATCATAAATGTATTATTTCTTGCCAAGAAGAACGTATAAATATCCATCTTCAGGGCCATGTCCAAAGCCATGTCAAAATCAGAGACAAAAAACAATACAGCGAATTTGGCCGAAACTAGTAAGCCAATAATTTTACACTATTGATTGAGTAGTATACCTGATGTTCTTTATCATTACACCTTAACTCAATTTGGACATAACTATACACATTTATACTTATTGACAACAAATTGCTTTTTACACTAGGGTTTCTTTTCTGAAAGTATAAATGGTATCACAACAGGTTACAGGTCCTAGTATACAACGATATTGTTTCCATAGAGAAGAAAAAATTGATTATCGTGAATAAAAGTGGTTTGACGTTTAAAAAATTCGTAGAAAAATGTATAGATCTCAACACAATTCCTTGTGGGTGTTATATCACAACTTACAATTTTAAATTAAGTAACATTGTTTTAAATATTGATTAATATCATTGAATAAAATGTAATACTACTAACTCGTCGTTATCAAATGCCTTTATTAAGTGAAAATGCATACATGTACAAGAAAAGTTATGATACGTGAATCGTGGTGATAGTTGTGCAACTACATGTTTGAGCACTTATTTCTATGATCTAATGTGTGAAGACGAAATAGGCAATTATTGGCTGTAGTACATATTTAGAAAGAAGTGATTGTTTATTTATGTTTTGGTCAAGTAACTAGCCATAATTCATAACAAAGAATCTTTGATAGGTCAATAGCTGTATATTTGTTTCCACTGCTCTCTATTCCTTGGTGTAATTCCCTAATTGGTAGTTTGTTTTTTCACTTCTATTTATATTATTACTTTAATAAACATAGTTCAAAATATTTCTGTCTCGATGTGACAAAATATAAAAGCAGCTCAGATGAAATTTGAGGTTACAAACAAGTAAAATTATTTAGCACTCGAACCAATGGCTCGACGCTTTGATGGTGCTAAATATTAATGTCGGTAACTGTACCTTAGTCAGTAGTGCCACGTTGGTCTTTAACTTGTACAAGTCATACAGCTGAAAACGCCTCTTGTTATTTATCCTCCCCTTCTCCCGTATTTACTTCAATCATTACTTGGGGCAACCCAGTCAGTAGGTAGGTGTCATTTACAGGGCGAGTGTTCGCCTTTGACTCGTTCTTGAAGAATTCGAGCGCTGTAAATGACTTAACGCACGCTATTTGCATTAGATCTTTTGGCCGAGAAAAGTATTTGGAAAATCTTATTTAATTTAATAATTAATACGCCAGTGTGAAACGTCAGTATATGTGGATTTACTGCAGTTACCACTGCGTTTGGACAACTCAACTCAGCCATAAGTTTACGTGAAAGTGTTTTTTTTTATGAGGATTTATCGTAAATAACAATTAAAACATATTTTACTTTACTTTACACTTGACAAGCCCAAAATGTAAAACGACTTAATATCATTTTACTAATCATTTTGTAGGGTAGCTTCTTAAAGAAGTCTAATCAAGAACTGGATATTATTGATGAATTGCATGGCAATTATTTAATCTTTATTACCTGAATGCCGGGAAAGCTATTGGATTTAAAGTAGCGTTAAATTTATTAGCCAATTAAGCCGCCAGATCAACTTGCAAAATATATAGAGCTATAGCCTTGTCCTGCAGGGAAAATATCGCGCTGTAATTTCTGTGTTTCGGTTTTTACGCTTTAGCGACCTGGAAAGATTTCCAATCGGATTTCGCCGTAAGCCGTAACTATACGCTCTATGAATATTTAAAAAGGTGTTTTGTAATCATTGTTGAAATCCAATTTATCTGGTATTGTTTAAATATGGAGGCAGTCCGCCGTGAATTAAATGTTAAAGATCCTATTGAAATTAAATTAAATTTCGTAATAAAGCTACCGCATCGGCTTTAAAGAATTGAGTATCTATATGTTTCAAATCCCACTCCGATCCAGTAATTTAGCGCTCCATAACTCCGGTTCCTTTCCAGTAGACGGCGAAATAAAACGTCTTTCTCATTGACGACGTAAGAATAGCGCAGTAGGTCTTGCAAGATGGATGCATTCACCTGTTTCATCGTGACGTCACAACTCACTGAACACCAACTCGCACCGAAGGTCTACCCAATTATTGCGACTGTTCTTTTTGTCGCGGGGCCGACAAAGAAAGCTGTTGACGCTCTCCTGACTTCTACGTATAGCAATAATTCACCAGCCAAAGTTACTCTACCACGATTATCCCTGAATGACGGTTTGAATGTAGTATCTTTTGTCGCTCCACTGAATTTCTATTATACAGCGTCGGTCAAAACATAAATATCAGGAAAACATCTTCGAGTTATGAATTGCGTTAGCTATATCTATATTTATAACTAATATTTGTATAAATAACTTAAAAAGAAGCTAGAAAAAAAAAAAATGCTACAAATGACGGTTATACTATATCGGCATTCATGAATAGAGAGTGGACTTATGCATAAAAACTCGCCTTAGTTGCCTTAATGAGGACTGGAAACCATGCACACACCCTTCTTCACTCCTGCACGCAGGCTTTCCGAACAACTACAAGCGGCAGTACTAATCTGGCACGCATTAACGTATGTAAGTTTTCGCTGCTATCGGTAATTTTTTCTCACCTCGGCCCTTTATTTATTTCTTTTTTACTTCCTTTTAATATAATTTTGGATCAATGCAAATCTATACTGTATTGATTGTGTTATTAGAAGTTTATTTAGTTGGGCATGTACATTATATTTATAAAGTCGCAATATTTCTTTCTACATTGGCATGTTTGTTACACAACCCCTAGTATGGAAAATAATAAGTAGCACTTAGTTTTGTATATTATAAATATTTACAAAATATGCGCTGTAGCATGTAACATAAATAGGGTGCAATTATTATCGGTAAAAATGTAAAAAGCAGCAATCTCTGAAATGATGTTTACTCTATGAGACCGGACTATTGAATGTTTAGCGTGGGTATGGTCAAGTCGACCGTTGCATTGTGAAGAGGAGTGACGCGTCGCACGATTTCCTTAAAAATGATCAGTACACTGAGAAAAGAGATTGCATTAAGTGAAAAGTTTTATAACTTTTGGGTTTTTAATCATGTTCAACGAAAAGAATACCTTTTCTCAGAAAAGCGTTTATTTTAATTGAAGGCAACGTACTGTTTTGCCAGAAGACTATTTTCTTCTCAAGTACATGCTTTTCGACGAAAAGTAACCGTAATTAAATGGAATGCAAGGTGCATTCCATTTGGTTTTGGTATATTTACGTGGACACGCATGTATACATTGATTTAAAACTTTTGCCCTTTAACGGAAAATGCAAACACCTGTATTCAAGCTGAGTGATGTTTTACGCGAAAGTATGTGCTAGTAGGATGATCACTGCAACCAACTCTCCCAATACTACTAGGATTTACAACATTCTAACGACAAATCGCTTCTTTAGTACATGGGTTTTTTGAGATAATTCTTCATTTCGATTAAAAATGATCACGGCATTTTGTTGTGTTTACGCTCAAGTCTAAAATGAATAAATGTTGAGAAAATGAAAACCCTCTTCAATCAAAATGCTTACGATTTTCTGCCAATCTGCATAGTTTTCAAGTTCAAAATAAAAAGGACTTGAATCAACTATCAATATGTTTCACTTAAAGAAAATACTGTTTCAACGAAAAATGTATTATTTCCGAAGAAATGCGTGAATTTAAAATTATATTCATTTTCAAGGAAACACCCAATAATGTTCGCCATATAGAAAACGCAAAAACTTTTGGTTTAATGCAATTCCTTTTAAATGAAAAGGATATTTCTCTCAGTGTACGATTTGGCAATGTGTTTCCTAGTATTCCAATGGTACCAATGTATACCTGTTAATTCAAACGGATTGGGAAATTCCGCTTGATTGGATCACGTTTAGGGATAAGATTTCCCATACCGATGCTTATCGGAAACACGGAAAATCGGTTGAAATCGTAAATGTGTTTCTCGCAGCTCTGAACAACCAATGTTAAGATTTTCCTAATTTTTTTAACATCAACCGGGATTAAGAATGTTATAAATAATAACCTTTACTCGATTCTACCCAATACTTATTGGAAGGGGATTTTATTGATAGGGGAGGGGACGTTTTTTTTTAAATGATGATCTTTTTTCTGTTTTTTTTTAACAATGGGAGAGATAATGTTTTTTTTTTAACATTGGAAGGGGTAGAGGGGGCAAGCATGATTTGTTTAAATGATAATTTTTTTTCTTTTTTCGAAACATTGGGAGAGAAGATGCATTCAAAATGTCTTAAATTATTATTTTTTAACATTTGTAAAGCTGAGGGAGAGGGATGATTTTTAAATGATATTTTATTTTAAACATCGGGGTAAGGGAATGCATTAAAATGTTTACATGATATTTTTGTTTTAAGTAGGAAGAGATGAGAAGGGGAAAAGGATGAATCTTTTTTTGATAGGAACATCTTTAATGCATGTATTAATTATTAATAAGAATATGTAATAGATATATGATGTAAATATAATATTGAGTACATATATTTTTATTTTGTGAAAAGTATAATCTTATAATCAGCATGATATTTACATATAAGAATATTGGTTAGACATTTGTTTTGTACATTAGCAGTTATCGGGATTTATCGGGAAATCTCGACCCTTCCCGCTAAATAAAATCTCGGGTCGGGATATACCGGCATATTATATATAAAAGTACATAGTTCCCTATATTTACAGGGAAAGTAATTTAAGTTAAAGCTAATTTTTACTTTATGTATCTGTTTATAAAACAATCAATTTGCATTCTTATCGTTTGCAAGCAACATTACTGTATTCAATCTGTAGGTGGCGTCGGCATCGTTTATGTTGTATATCTCGTTGACCTTGCGGTCGTCGATTGTTTTTCCAATCATTCTACCATAGCCAACGGCGACACGTAAATATTAGTGTGTTTACTGTTTAGTTCGCTGCGAAACCGTTTATGTATGACTAACGAGAATGGATTTTCATCGCATATTTCTTGTGCAATGCTAAAATTCGCAATAAAACTTCAACTACAAGTGGGGTTTTAATGATAAATTTAATATTTTCCGCTAGAATATCGAATTATTTTTGTAGCAGAATGCTTAATCGTTATTCATTAATTTTCTGAATAGCAACAGAAAACTGAAACAACTTTATTGAAAGAGTAACTTGAATGAGGATTTAAAAGAAAAAAAAATAACAAAAAAAAACAAAGACAAGGTTAAATACCTGAACAACACAAATGACCTTTACACAAGAAATAAGTAATAGTATTGTAATAAACAATCAAAGCAGATTACCATATATCATACCATTAATGTATCTTTGCTTGTTTTATTACGCTGCGTAGTGTTGCTTTTCTTAAGACTAAAAACTGCTTGCTTTATGGTATTTTTTTTTTTCTCAAAAAGCACCCTGTATCTATACACACCATTGTGGTAAAAAAAATTGAATTATTATTTAAGGAAAGACAGAATGTCATGAATGTCATGATTATAAAACAGAAATTGGAACAACAATATTCATTCCATCAACTAGTGCCTTCTCTAAAAATAAAATTCTCGTTTATACACGCGTTTTTCACAATATCATGTATAAAAACAATGTTATATATCTTATGCCTAAAATTTTAATTATAAAGTAAGGAGCTTTTCATAGGAAAAAGACGATCCAACACTTTTTACAATAATAGGTCATTCCTGTATTTCTGTATTTCGTTCGTAAAGGTCTTTAATATCTTTATGCTCCAATTTACGAAAAAATATACATATGCGTATTTGTCTAAAAACCAATGTGATTTTATACTAGGATATGCTACTGTTACTGATTTAGCTTGTATTAGATAGTTTAGTTTTTTTTCTACCTGTTTTCTACCAGTTCTGGAGTTCCTCAAGGCTCCAATTTAGGTCCTTTTTAATTACTACTACTACTTTCTTTCTCATGACTCGTTCTTGTATATACTGCGGTAAATTGGTGACCTGGTATCATTTATATAAGCTTCACATCAATATTAACTATTGCTACATTGTATTTTCAATACGTGCAATACCACGTTTGACCTTCTGACGCTCTATCGATGGCTTCGACCACTTTGAATGAAAATCTGTTATGATTTCGATGTATTGTTTGATACTAGATTTCCTTTATTAAGTATCGTATTATTAAGGTCTGACCCTAGCCTTCAAATTCTTTAGGTTTTGTAAGGGGTATATGTAATTGTAAGCATTGCCAGAATACACTACGTTACAATTTAAAAAAAAAATTAAGTACCCACTTCAATTTTTCCTGTTTATTTATTTATACAAATCGCTTAATGAGAACACCTATGCACTTTTTTTCTATCACGTACTGTTTTTTGGGTACGGTAACTAATAATTATTGGTAAAAAACTTAAAAAATATACACATTGCTTTATTTAATTATCAATAATTCGAGAAAATTAACGACAAAAAAATAAAACCAACGACAAAACTTATTTTGTTTTGTTAATTAGTCCCAAGCCTGGTGAAATGCGAGGGGAAGGTGGCCGGCGCTTCGCAATACGTATCTATCCTGAAAAACTGAAAAATCGAGAATATCTCCAAAACCTTTGGAGATAGACACAATGACACTCGTATAAAATCGAAAGAAAATTAAATTTTACATCCATTTATGTAAAAATTTTACATTTATTCAATTTTAAAAAAAAAATCAAGTTATCCGTGATTTTAGAGTTCGAAAATTACAGAGCCCTATTTAATAATTCTGTAATATAAACGCAACAATTTTAAAATAAAAGACGTGTGCTGTTTCATAATTAAACGAAAACTAAAAACCGCATCTTTCTAACTTTCGTATTTCCGGAGATATTTGCAAACACCGCAGACATTGCAAATGTCATTTTTTCGAAAAAAACGTCATGTAATTCGGAAACGGTACAACTTAGCCCCAATGTATGCCTAACGTATTGTTATTTAAATTTAACAAGGAATCCAAAAATACAGTAATATACAGGCTGTTCCATTTAAAATAATAAAGTATCTACTTCCGGTACAACCGGAAGTCCGCCATTACTGAAACTAATTTTAAAATGTGTAGAATATGATTCGAGCCAACATTTATTTGAAACATTTTTCCAAAAAAGCAATAATAAATCGGCTATGGACCGTTACATCTTAGGCTGGACACCCGGTATGTATATCAGGTAGAATATTTCAATCTGTCGCTACGAGCACGAAGTGACATGTAAATATGCATACTGTATCTATGAGGGGATAACTCTACCCCCATTGAAAATCCCAAGATTTTGTGCCAGAATCGGCATACCCTATCTAATGCCATCAGTGTATACTTCAAAAACAAGACCTGATAGAAACAAAAAACATCCACTGCTTACATGTTGTAACTAATTGAAAACCATAATAGTAATCAGTTTTTCAGGTACGAAAATCGTGTCACGCAGTGATATTTGTTTGATTAAAACCTCTGTTGCTCATTCTAAGTCGATCGCATATATCCCAAAAAATTCTAATCTTACAAATTAGATAGCGCTTTTGATAAAGGCTGTATGCTTCAAAAAGCCATTGTAAAGTGCTCCTAAAGCTATAGAACTGAAATCAAAGTGAATGGATATTGCTGTCACATATATTGTAAATACGAAAAAAACAGTATTATCGATGGCATCCCATTAGAGATATTCGCATAAGGGTGGAAAAATTTAATATTTTTTTCTCAGGAATTACTTAAGCTATCACGTTAAAAAAAGGATGCAACTAAATACTGATTATGAGCATTCTATATTTAAAAAAATAGAAGCTAATTCCGTTCACTCAGTTCAAAGTTATCATTATTTTCCTTTTTTTGAGGGGCAGTTTTTTGAGTTTGGTTTAACTTGGTTTATTGTTGTTTAGACTGAGTGTTTACGTTTACTATATAATTTTTTCAGTTTTTTTTTTTGTATGGTAGAACATGTAAATAAAAAATAAAATGTATTTGAGTAATCTCTTTAACTTTTATCATATAGGAATGTATGTATTTGGGTTTATTATGTATTTTTAAAGTTATTACTGTGTGGTATAAAATACTAATAAAAAATAGAATCTCTGAATAACCTTAGTAGCTTGATTGATTATTTTACTATTTGTTAATTAGTAGGGATTATTTATGCGCGCTTATAATATCAAAATATACATACATTATATATCAACTATAGTGCATAAAAGAAAGAACGGAAGTCATTATTAAATGTACCAAGAATCAACTCAATAAACATAGTTTAAAAATAACTGAATCAAATAAGGTGTAACGTAAAACGTTCTACATAAAGGTTCTTAATTTCCTAGCTAATATGCTTCGTCGAGGAAGGAATGGTGAACAAGTAGCTCTTTAATAATCATCAATAAATGCTTAATTCCACAGATTGTCGGGGACAAAGAGTTCCATGGGAAAAGTGAAACAACGGTTACAGCCATTAGTACAATATCCAGTAGGTATATTATTTTTCGCAGTTATTGTTAAGTACAGTTGTTGCATTCGCCGTAGTTGGCTGCCATTATAACGTAGAGACTTAGCTTATCTGCGGTTAATAGTTCACGGCTGGAACTAATTACCTTTGATAGTACAACTCAAGATCCAAAGGAGTACGGTAATGCCATGGAATGATATGTATGTCCACCTATGCTGTGCCCTCCTATCAGATATGATGACTCACAACCTGTTCTGGTTGTGATGAATACCGAAGTGAAAATTACTCATCGTATTAAATGATTATGTTACGTCGGTTGTGCATATTAATGGTAGATATTACATCCTTTTTTCTTTCGAAGTAAGACATGTCTTAGCGTGCTTTCCACTAAGTGGGCGAATGTATTACTTCTGGTTGAGTCATAGGATGTAGAAAAAAGTAAGATAATTTATTATATTGCAGAAAAATACGTATACCTAGTTACTGTAGTTAAATGTTCTTTTCATAAATTAAATTGCAGAGATATGAAGAGATAAACCACTGCTTACTGCGATAATAGAGAATGACGTGTGGTAATGTAATTGGTGTAGCCTTTGCTATTATATAAATAAACTGTAAGTTGAAGGCATTATTTGCAGAGTATTCTAAAGTATAAAAAATATAAGAACACAATGTTAACTATTTCTTATTAAACAGCAAATTATAGATGTAAAAGGCGAAACTCCGTATAGATGCTACTCTCGTCGCTTGGATTCTGCCACATTCAGGACGGCGGCCATTTGCCAAATCGACCGTTTTTTAAGAACACAGCAAGCGTTATTGGCGCAGCTATTGACTTTTTATTAACTAGATTGACCTTAGAGAAAATAGCGGTTTTGCGTAATCAAAATATGCTAGATGTCCGTTCTTGAATATGTGTTCCTTGCCAGTTCAGTTAAGTGGTAAGGTGTTTTAAAATGTGTTTGCAAAAATTTGCATATCCACACAAGAATTATATTTTGGAAATCATCTAGTCTCACCTTCCGCCGATTCATGCGTTTAAATAATTTTTTCCAAAAAATAAAACATGATATTTTAATAATAAAAAGAAATCTCGTATGTTACAAAGTAAATATAAAAGTAAAAAAAAAAGTGGATACAGTTCCAGGAATTTAAAGTTTAGTTAAGGCAAACAATTAAAGATGCAAACAAACTCTTTT
Source organism: Protaetia brevitarsis (assembly GCA_004143645.1). Lineage (NCBI taxonomy): Eukaryota > Metazoa > Arthropoda > Insecta > Coleoptera > Scarabaeidae > Protaetia > Protaetia brevitarsis. Next base: position 24,381 of record RXPK01002321.1, on the reverse strand, counting down.
TATATTAGTGTAAAGATACATAAAAAAATCATGTTTGAATATGCGGACATATTTTAAGAAATGAAGTAATCTTTATGTAGTCAAAAGGTATTAAAAAAAAGTTGTATAGTTGGAATAGGATTGTTAAAGTTCCTGTTCTGTAAACAGGGCAATACTCTGGAGTGAATTAGTGAAAATAGAAATGAATGAATTTATCGAATTAGGTGCTATTAAGGCACATATTAAGTTAATGAAGTTCTAGGTACCCAACCAGACAACAATTTTTAATAATGAACTTTTCAATTATACGGTATATCTACATACAGTCGTTCTGATCCTTTTGATTTTGATAGAATGTAATTTTTAATTGTTCACATTAAATACCTAAACAAGCAGTTCTCTTTCTAAACCACGACAAATTATAAATGTTTTCTTTACTTACCGTACGTATATTACATTATTTATAATTATTCATTGTTGACATAAGGTTGTAATAAAATTCATTTCGTGCTTTTTTTGCTGTTCGGCAAAACAAATATACGTGCATCTATTTGTTTTGCCGACCGTAAAATACAATGAGATATGAAGTCATTAGATTCAGTACAGCTCACGCTGCCACGTTAATATACCAAATGAACACAAGCGAGCTAGCAGTGGGTAAAATAAAAGGAAAGGCTATATGGCTTCCAATTGTTAGAACAGGAAAAGAGTATGTACACAATTTACTCCAGTGTGTCAATGCTGGTGAATTTTTTTCGCTTATTTCATCTTTATCACATGAGAGATTTTGTCTGACACAAAATGACAAAAATATCTCGGTAGCTCTTAATAAACTGCAGCCTGGGTGGGTAACGGCAACCATCAATTTAAAAACAAATTATACGTGGGAACAGAAAGCAGTTTTTGCAATTTTAATCTACGTTAACAATTAGAACTTTATTTTCAGTCCGAGAAAAAATATTCCAGTCTAAATATTATTCACAACAAGGTTCGACGTTTCGAAGCAACATTTTCTTTAATAAATAGCAAAAACAACCTATCTACAAGTATCGTTCGGAATCAATCGGACCTTCTTTTTATTTACTAATGCGTGTAACTTCTAGCAAACAGAAAGAAGCTAACATGCTGGTGACATAACACAAGAAATAAAAGCAAAAAACGATTATGGAAAAATTATCTGGGAAAAAATGTCAAAAAAAACTGGAAGATTACTAGGTATCTATATAAAAACCAAAGGAGAAAAGGGTGAAAATGAAAGTAGAAGAAGCTAAGTCAAAATCATGAGAGAAATTTAGAACAAAAGGGAAAGAGCCTCCTTGAAACATAGAAGATAAAGACGGAAAGAATACTATGAACAGTATTGGGCAGTAGCTACAACGAAGTACAGGATAAGAACAGAACACGCGAGAGGAAACATATCAACATCAAGTAGAACAAGAAGAAGGCTAATCAAAAATAACTTTATTGCACAGAATGTTAGTCTTGGCATGATTTGCACAAACAGTACCAAACGAATGGAATTTCATGATTACAATTGAAGATACAAGTGGATGAAGGTGTTATGTCACATTTTAAAAAGTGTCTTTTTTGCATGAATCAAGGTGTTTTGTACCCATCTTTCGCATAGCACCATCGAAAATTCCAGAAATTCAAGAACACTCGAGCCTTGTGAATGTATGAAGGGGTTGTGTTACACTACTTTTGAGAAAAAATACATAAAAAAAACTTAATTTCTGAAAAAGTTTGATTTTGTAACATAACACCTTCATCCACTCGTGTCTTCAATTATTACAGTCATTTTAGCTGCCCTTTTTATGCAGAAAATTAATGTTGGCGTGCCATCCTTTTCACAATCATTGCAGAGGCATTTGATCATTTTGCGCTACTTATAAATTGTATGAACCCATAATAGAGCAGAGATTAAACCAAATGAAAAAAGAAAACATTTAGTGATGTACAAGCAGTATTCCAGGGAAGCAAGATCTATGCAAGAAAAAATAGTCAGGGTACGACAAAATCCTAAACTAATGACAGGTATTTATTAAAAAAATACATTTAATGATAATTATCAGAAATAATAACATTTATTTTTAATAGACCAGACTATGACAATTATTTCACCACGTAATAGTTAAACGTCAAAACTGTCAACAAATAGTTTTGCACGTAATACCTTGTAATAAATAAACAATCACTGAGATGTAAAAAGGCATCTCGATGAATGTTTATTTATTTTCTTATAGATTTACTTAATTACTTAAATAGCACGTATTTTATTCTTAAACAATTAAAATAAAAGACGAACGTTAAAATAAAAAAACAAATGAACATTAAACCACAACAAAATACATACCTTAATTAAAACTGCACGCAGCAATCATCCTTAATTATAAAAATTTATAGCAGGTGTTCAAAAATATATCTTCCTTCCTTTAAGCTGATTTCTAACCTTAGGAAGGAAAAATAGAATGAGAGGGGCATTTCTATCGATTTCGCTAGAATTTTTGCAAAAACTAACGCAAAATCTGCAGAAAAGGTTAGAAATATGCTTAAAGGAAAGAAGATATATTTTTGAACACCTGCTATAAATTTTGATAATTAAGGATGATTGCTGCCATCCTTAATTATCAAAATTTAGGTTTAATTAAATAATAATTAAATAATAAATAATTAAAAGGTTTAACACTTCCTGGAACTTTGATATTTTTTGTAATGTGGCATAAAAATCGTTATAGGAGTTTGATATCAACCGTCGAATTTCGTGGCCACAGGCAGAATGAGGATTTAAACTAAAATTACCAGTAATCCGCCTTCGATTGTTATCGCTATCAGGCAAGTCAACCTTACGTTTGAAAGATATCCGTAACTGACATTAAGATACCGTTATTTACTCTAGTTTGAGGGGTTTACAGCAAAAGTTACCAAATAGATATCCCGAAGAATAAAAATCTCTCCGAGCAAAGTATAATAAAAACATAAAATATACCAGGTAAGCTTGAATTAACATAGAAAATAAAGTTTACATTATAATTAAGGCTATACTTAGCATCTATTGCTAAGATTGTCCATTTTAATAGTCATTCTTAACAAATTCAAAATTCGCCTGTAAAGTATGCAACCGAACATGCGCTTCACCTTTCAATTACTTCTTCATTTGGCTTTGAAACCTGTTTTAAATGACTCTAAATTAGATTCCATACCTTTGATTCCATAGCAATATGTATGTATGCTACTTAAAGTATGAATATCTAAAACAAATGCAAGTACAAACTACGTCGCCTTATCTGAAGGTTTGCAATGGCGTTATTTTTTCAAAAGGGTAAATAACAATGTTGTTATTATAGATAGACATATAGTAGTTTATACAAAGTGATATTATTTTTCTACGTAGAATATAAAAATGGAATAATATATAAATTGTTCCATTTAAATTAACGGAATTAGTAAGCGTTTGTCTGCTATGTGGACACTGTATATAGTCAAACATATTTTTAGGTTATACAAAATTGAATTCTGTAAAACTTTTGTACAAAAGATTTTTTTCCTAAAATCAAAAATAGAGCTGGGATCAAAGACCCAGTCTTCGATAGGACACCTATATATATGTCTGGTATACAGTACTGTTCATAGTACAATAGGGGTAAGTTGTAATTTACGAACGATGAATTTACGTAAGCCGTGGCGACTACTATATCACTAAAATTTCAATTGAATTTTAGTAAAAAAAAAAACACGTAAGAATGATGTTTAAATCTAAATATAATTCACAGTTTTATTTCGCGAGGCAAACTTTGCTGTAATCGCCTGGAAAGATACAAACACGCATTCTTACCGCATAGTATGATATACAAATTTACCATTCCGTTGCGAAACATGCTAACACACATACAAATATGGCTGTGGACGTATCTCCCCTATATACGCAACGAGCGTAAAAAATACATGGAACCGATTCTTGGAGTTACGAGGCACGTATCTTTGTTACTTAAGGCGATTGTGAAACGGTCTATGCCGTGTGTGTAAAGGACGCACGTCGCTGTACTGCCAATTGTTGCCTGAGTAACTAGCAGGTGTTTGACATGGAACGTGTACGAGTTAACGATAAGTTCTATATGTTGTGATACTGCTGTTGGCGGATCGCATGAGTCTTTGTCATCCGTTCGGTCTATTAGCCACCGTGTCTGTGGAACTGCGGTTCTAGAAACTGGTGTATAGAATTATGGATATCTCGTACAAAATGTATTAAAACCAATTAAACCCTTTTGTAAATGTTTAGTGGTAAAATATTAATAGATTATTGATAAATAGCTCTAAGTTTATTTATCTTTATTAAAGGTGTTAAGTTAAATAATTTTTATGGTGTAATATCCGCCTTAGACTGTGGAGTATATATTTTATCACGAAGATCTTCAGTCTCTGCAAAATATCATAAAAGCAGGTAAAATAAAGTACAGTGACCAAAATCTTTCCAATCCTTGAATAAAATTACAGAAGGAACACGATACAAAAGAGATAAAGGTTCTCCAGGCATACGAAGTCTTTATGGTATTATCTTAATTTCATTATTCTTCTTCATTCGTTAAAGTTGCTGTTCTCGCAAGTTTTATTGCCCGGGTCGATAATTTATTGAATCACAGATAAAATCAACACATAGGTAACGCTGTTTGTATAAAATATTCAAGTATGTTGAGTGTTTGGCAAATATTTTGGCGTAATAAAATTAAAATAACCGCGTGCAAGGTATAAATAACAAATTTTATTACGCATAGTTTCCTAAACTATATGTAAATTGAGATGAACGTATATTCAAATTCAAATTAGTCTAACAAAATTATTATGAATGGTATTTGTTGAATATCTATTAAATCTATTAAAGAAAACCAGAATGCCATGGTAATTAAAGTGATTTTGATTATATAAAATATTACGTATTAGATGTTATGTAAAAATATTGTATGATGTTAAGCGAGTGTTAACCGTAATGAAATGGTTGCTGTTAAAACCTACGCAAAGAGAACCACAGATGTTAAAATTAACAAAACAAGTTTATTAACAAAATATTGTTGAATTACTCAAAGAGTTTATTTAATGTAATTAATGGCGAAATGCCCTCTTCCAAACCCAGCCCTAATTGTTTTAAACAGCTGTTCTGATATAAATATTATCACAGCCAATGTTTCTATCCATGTAGTACCAAATACGTTAAATATGTTTGTTATAGAAGTTGTTGTAAGGTGGAATTTCTCCTATTTCACCCTAACAATGATGCATATTCAATACAAATAGCACGACGAACATGATCATCAAATATTAATCTGGTAGTATTTCCAGGTAAATATTTAGAAGCCGTGATCATTAAAATGGCGACTCCTTCTACCACAGCGGCCTGATTCTTGCGATCAACCACCAATGCACAAGGCAACTGAAAGCGAACTAAAGGCAGTGATGTTTTAAGTCGTATTTGTTTAGTACATTTTTTTGGTGTTTCAGATGAAGTGGTAAAAAAAGCACCCTGATATTTGGACCAAACGCCTTGCAAAGTGAAATGAATACATACCTCTTTCTTTCGTCTGCTGTAGCAATGTAATATTATTGATTGAAACCCAATTCTACATTTGGCATTACATTTTTTTTCTATTCAACACAATAAAAATAGTTGTATTAAACTAACAGACAATACTTGTTCGTTTTAACTTAAAATGATTGCTTAATCTAACCATAAAATGATAGCAAAAGTGTTTTGTTTAGGTAACAAAATCTGCTATTTTGCTATATTTAACCTGTAAATATTGTTGAACTGAGAAAAATTTAATTAACTTAACATCTGTCGTTGTAATTGTAATACAAAAAGAATTGCAATTTTGTAGAGTTCAAACTTTGAAGACAAAAATTTAAAGATTCTAAAGATATTCGTAAGTTACAGATAAAATAAACAATTGAAGTTCTTATGCAGATTATTCATTAGATAAACTGTTGAAAAAATATAAATACACATACTACATAAAATATGTGAATAAAGAAACTAACAATAAAATATGTTACGCAGATGCGTATCCATTTACTTTGTTAGGTTTGCGATCTTTATATTAAAAAAAACTTTTTATAGACATATATTTCGCAATTCTAAGATGAAGGAAAACCCGTACGACCACAATATTTTTTGAATCTTAAAGGAATAACAGATGTCTGATAGATGCACTAAGTATTTCATCTTAGCTTTTTACTTTTTACATTATTTTAAATAACATTAAAAAAAAAAATTTATGATTGTTCTTTAGTCTGTTCAGTCAGGATTTACTGCCGACTACAACATGTTTTATTTTTTAATCTGCCCTCATATTTATATTCTTGTATTATGCCGTCGATAGTGAAGCTACTTTTTTCATAATTTCACTATTTTTTTTACAATTGTAGTCTCTTTAAAACCTATATCATTAATTAACGAACGTTAAGTGTAGGTAGTTTCTTTTTGATTTCTTTTCATTTCCGGCTTTACATCACGGAGTTTTAAAAATGAACTCACTAAATGGGTACAATGTCTATTTCATATGTAAGTACATACCATTACAAAAACCTCTTTGTAGTGATGGGCATAATCGAATGATTTCGATACTCGAATGATCCATAAACGAGTGATTGTAATAATCGAATGATCATTCATTAGGTATGGCAAAGTGTCGTAGGACCTTAGGTCATCACAATTTCGTTTTTGTGATCTTTCGCTGTACATCATCTCTTCTTAGATTTGCCTAACCAGATAATAATATAATTCTATATAAATAGGCAACTGCAATACTATTAGGTGAAACCGTATTTCTGCGCCATCTATCGGATTTGAGGAAACTAACTGCATAAGGCGCCAAAAATCAAATCAATTTTAATTTTTTATTGTTTTTTGGAACTCAACTCATTAATTGTAAATTGACAGTCCAATAAATATGCATAATGGTATTTTTAAACTTTTACAAATACAATATTGACAGAAAATTTAGTGTTGTGAATAAAATGGAACAATTCTAACAATAAACGCCATTGATATGGAAAACAATTGTTGTTTTAATCAATGATAATGGTCAAGAACCCACGCATTTTTAAATAAAATAGAAAATTATTGTGTGTATCTTTGCTTTTTTTGGTTTTGGTGATTATTATATTATTTTTATTAAACTACAAATTTATTTATTAATTAGAAATATAACGAAATTAAAGAAGATAATATTTTTCATTGATTTTATAAATTTATTCTTACAAATTTTAAAGAACTTCGCGCACTTTAGAAATGTGGCTCTTATCTTGGCCTCTTTTGCTCATGTGCACCAACACCGGTACGTAAATCTGTGAAAATCCATGTTTGGAATATGTCTCATTGAAGGAGTAGAGCGGATTAGCCTGCCAACGATTTCATTATTGATTTTTTTTAACGACTTCCTTAACGACTAAGCTTCTTTTAATTCCAGTTCCTTCTTTAATCAAAAATAATTCTCAACAACAACGCCAAATATCTCCGGAAAAAATAGAAGATGCAGTGAAATAAGTTTAAAGGATCAAGTTTCAGTAAAAGGAGTTCCTAAATACACGAACACTTCAAAACATTTCTTACACGCAGCTGATGAAACACAAAAATATTTACACTAGAATAAACTATACAGCAGGCTATTTCAAACTACTTCTGATGTGTTACAACCTGATAGAATATTAGGGTATCGATTTGTTGGAGATTTAAATTTACATCTTCCAAATGAATAGATTGAGCACAAGAAGGAAACAGTTATATAATTTCATAGGAAAGAATCGACGTTTATCGAAAACCCGAAACGAAAGGATTTTCGCTATATTTACTATAAACTTATTTCTTATGTGTTAAATGCTAATATAATAATAAACGTTGACAAATATAAAGTGAGATGAGTTGTAATACTTGTTCTATTCAGAAGTGATGTGTATCATTTCTAATCGCAACTCGCATATATACAATACATTTTACAAATTATGGTATTATTTTACACAAAGATATTTCACAAAACTTATCCTTTTTGGGCTATAACATACAAAATGACTCATGCATGGAAGTTTTTATTTCTTTAACAGGGAATTTGTATTTAATTTAGTGTGTTACTATATCAATGAAACTGTCACTTTTAAAATACCAAAAACGTGATCATCAGCTAACATTTCCTCATTTTTTTCACATCTAGGAATTTTTATGTTTCTAACATGAACTTGAAAGTTATTTGCAAAATATGCACATGTTAATAAGTGACATTTACGTGAATGATAAAATTATTTATTCATTAAGAATCTATTAACACTTAACGGTAACAATAACCCACATACAATGCCTTATGCATATAAATTTATTGCTAATGCCGCATAAAAAATAAATCCAATTTGAGGAATTCACCATCAATAATAAACGTGGGAGATTGAAAACTTGCCAATTATGTAAATCTACGTAGGATTTTCTTTGCCAGAAGTCTAGATTTAGAGGGACAATTATCTTAATTAACCAGAGATTTCCGCAACTGAGAACTTATATAATTGGTCAGTGCACCTGTTTCTCATGTTAAGGCTTGTTATTATTATTATTTGTGGAATAAATGTATCGTATTGAAAATTATATTGACCTAACTGTGAAAATATTACGTAAGAACATTTTTAATAACACAATCAATGCAAACAGGTTAACATAAATGTAATGTAGTAAGTATTTAGGTACAACGGCGAGCGTCAAAAAATGCTCCACTTAACGGGCACTTTCTCGCTCGCATAGACGGTTGTTGCCGCCTATGCGAGAGAAAAAGCATTCGTTAGGTAGAGCATTTTTGAGGCTCGTCGTTGTACATACCTCTTTGAAGCTTTATTAATCATATAAGGTTAAGTCAGTTAAGTGTGTAGTAAAAATTGCATAGTGTGAAGAAAATGTAACACTGTTCACATAATAAGACATTTTGATAAATTTTACACATAGAAGTACGTAATATATGTTCAGTTGAAAGCCTTCAATAGATACACCTTTTATAATTATCAACGGTTTACTAGAAAAAAAAGAAATTTTAAACACTGTCAATACTACACACTTACCCAGCAAAATGGGACAAGTGTGTAGTCGTTCCGCATTTTATAAATTAATAGTATTATCCTTTAGTTCGGCCAAGTGTGTAATATTATACTGATGCCTTTTTAATAAGATATGATAAATTTACAAGATATCTAAGTTATTACACGTTAGCAGATGTGAATTTTTATTTGTAAAACTAGTATGAAGTTTAGTACATTAGTAATATAACAGAGGACATCCTTATTTTAATTTTAAAAATAAATATAGTCAATCTACACACTTGCCCCGGTTACACACTTACCTGACTTTACCTTAAATCAGTGGGTAACCTATACCTCGTTGCATCTGTGAATTTTTTACCTTTATACAAATTCATATCTCATGTCTCCCTAAAGTATTATTTCTTTCTATTTTATGAATATAATGTTTCTCTGTGTTTGCTTAAAATGTGACCCTTGTTTCAATAAGTGCTCAAGTTTTCGTAGAGTACCGCCTCAAATATGTTTACATTTAAACTAGATATATTATTCGCTCACAAAGAAATTTAAGGGAGAATTTTGAATTTTCAATACACTTATGATTATCAATGTTTATTTTATGCCTCTACATATTTAATATTTTATAGTAGGTATTCGTTTCCATGACTTCCAAATTGTGCAAACAAAATGTTTATTTTCTAAAATAACTTTACTAAGAAATTTCTAATTGTTTTTCGCGACTAGGAGAAACCGTGTATACCTATTAAATATTTGTTTGAAGCAATAAAAACCAGTATCTAACTTGTGTTTTCAATATCTGGTTGCAGTGTTAAAATTACAAACCTAATTGTTTGAGATTATATTATGCTCCCTGTTGTGCTATTTTGCATGTCATTGGCTTGATAACACGAAATAAACAAATAAATTAGTTGTAAATTTAGAACAAAATAAATTTCCTGCATTATCAACCCGAAAGTTTAGTGCAAAGTCTCAAAGCCGCGGATGCTGTAAGCTCTGTATACCTTGGCATATTTAGATTTTTCCTTTTTTGACTCCTAAAACATAAGACCACAAATTTTGATTTTTATTTTTCAACCTAGAGTGCCACAAATACGTTAAACATTTTTCCAACTGTCAACATAACACCATCTCTGTATATACTGCAGTAGAAATCTGTGATAAAGGTGTATTTTTATTTAAGTTCTTGTCTGAAAGCACTTAATTAAAACACTTATAACTTACACAGTTTGGAAAACTTGCAAAAATCGAACTATTTTTGGAACGACAACAGATGCCAACTTGCGGTTTTGACAGGCTAAACTGTCCTGGATTGATTATATTCAATTTAAAGCAATAAAGCAAACAGCATTATTTACGCTCTAAACCTGCTTGATATTCTCAATGAGTCCAAGTTTTTGAATATCAGTTGAAGTTCACTGAAGCTACAGGGGCTTTTGCATAACTGAAAGTAAGCTTCTCCCACAACTTTTTAATAGGCGCAAACTCTGCGTGTCCAAACCAATAGATAATTATCTTATGAGCGGCGTATTTTGCATTTATTTTTTATCAGCCTTAACAATAGAAAATAATTAAACAAAAAAATAAGCGCAAAAAGAACACAAGTTATGCCATTTTGTGAGAACTTCAGAAACTTAGAAATATTTTTGAGGATGTTTTGATGACCACATTTACCAGTATAATTTTTTCCCCTAAACTCTAGACAAACCATTATCGAGACATGGCCCCTGGCCACCCTTAATGAATCACCCGGTATATCGCTTTTATATTCTCATATGTTGTTTATTTTATATTTCATTATGTTTTTTGCTTCAATAAAAGTAAAGAAAACTTGTTAAACAGAAAATAGGATCACCAAAATCTTTTCTAATTTACTCGGTGTACTGTGCAAAAATTGGGTGATTTTTACCTGGGATTAATTACTAACCAACAAATAAATCGAGATTTTAAAAGAGATTTTCGACTTTTCTTTCATCATAGCATTGTTGTAGATAGAAGGACACAACGGCATCGTATATAGGCAATTAAATCGTTGACGCTGCGGCTAAGGGTTGTGATTTTTCGTAAAAAGTAAATCTTCTCGCATACCTGCTTTAGATATATATACAACAAAATTTCAATCTCTATATAGATATAAATCATTCGGATACAGGTATTCCCATAAATTACTTTTTCTAATTCCTTAAACCACTTAAGCTACATTTTGAATACTTTGTTCAAATTTTTCTTTGGGCAAAAATAGCATTAGATAGCACGTAATCAATTATGTCCTTTATAAACTTATTAAATTTCAACTATATTTGCGTTAGAGTTTTGGACACTTTTGATAGGAGTGCTAATTAACATGGTTGTATATTTTTTGACAATATTGAAGGTTATAGGTGTGCATACCTTTTAATGACCTCTCCTTTACCAGTATTACACAATGTGGGTCATTGTCTACTATTCAAGGTTACTGTTGGTAGGTGTATTATAAAATTTCGATTTGAAATTATTCCTGAAAGTATGCCTTAGTTTGTTAGTATTTATTGCAGTTATTGTTTACTTTAATCCAACATTGAGATTTCAAAAATAATCTCTAGACGTACATACACACCGTTCTTTTAAAAAAAATATTTTTTATTTACACAAGGCGTATTAATGCTCGTGTTGTGTATAATTAGGCTATGCAAGCTTTGACTACCGCTCGAACAAACCGCTCGATCTATATTTAAAGTACGATTCAACGATTATTTTATCCGTAAAATCCTACCGCTCGAATCCATTTCACCCTTATACATACATACAATACATGCATGTTTACCATCTGCCCAACAACACGGGATCTAATCAAAATAAACATCTGCTCAATTCCGACACACGGTGTAGCTTCTTCCCCTGCGACCGGAATATTTATTTAGAAGGTACAATGCGATCGTCTTCCATTCTACCTCTTTCCTTTTGCGAAACTTCTGTTCCGAGATAAGACTGATGAAAAGTCGTTCGTCGCCAAACATCTTATGCCACATCCGCCACGATTTTGACTTGTACACGGTTCTTCCGGTGATTTTTTTAAATAGTGAGTAAACACGAACGAAGAAAGACATATACAGAATGACTCTGCCGCGAGATGACATGCTATTTAAACATTTTATTTCTCTTTGTTTAAATTTAAACTAACTAGTTGTCAGACGTTTGTAAACATATATCTTGGTTAATAAGCGGGTTTCTGTACAAGATAACATAGAAACATATCTACATTACAAAGCTTATTCTTCCGCCTATTGTTCATAATCTGCGCGATATTAAATATTTGTATACACCATGTCGCATTAAGCAAGATAATAGGTTGTATTCAGCTATATTATGCAATACCGTTGTTACAAGCAGCAATTTAAAACGCATATATGCATAAAAAGGATTCTTCAAATCAAGGAAATATTTCTTTGATTAAAGGAATCTTGACGCTTGAAGTGTATAAAAAAGTTAAATAGTAATTTATTAATAAGTGCTGCGGGTGATTGCTTTTATCACGGAATTGGCGTTTATCTGGTGAAATGTAGAAGAAAATTATATTCTGTTAGCGGTGTTCTATTTGTCTTGATAGCACTTAAAATGAAGGTGGAAACACGAAAATAACCTGCACGGCGTGGGCCTTGCCACGTCGTCGCTAAGTTATTCTTTGCAGTAACATACCATTTTTATTCCACTGTTGAAAAAATCTTAATTTGAAGGTTTTCTTTTTCTAAATATGTTTATTTTATAATTTTATTCCTTAAGAGTGATACTTTTATGAATAAATTGTTGGTACACCTATTACACTTGAGAAAGATTCAAAAAGTGTAAAGATATATTACATTTTAAGTCTTTCTTGTTCGTTTTCCTAAAAGTTCTTTAATATTAACATAAAAAAGGAGACCACTATGACCGGTGTGAACTTGACAAGGAACTTGTTTAAAAAAAAACATAATACAGTTCGATTCTACTTCGTTAGTACCTGTTTATACCACTTTCAATTTCGTTTGTACCTCGAAGGTTAAAAAAATAGAAAGGGTTAATAAACTTTTCAGCAAGCAAGTACAAGATATTCAAAAACGGTCAACGCTATTCGAAAGAGCATCGTTTGTATCCGTTTGTACTTCCTTTTAAATCGTTTGTACTTCAATCAAAGCGGAATTAGAAATACTTGAAAATAAGTAATTCGCAGAGAGAAATTTCGCTAATTTTTGAGATATCGCAAAACACAATGAACAATGCCATTCGATGCAATTCGTTGAATGTGCCGCTATACGACTCAATCTCTCTTCATAATCTCCCTAGGAGAGGTCTATAATAATTAGATAATAAGAAAAGTATAATATTGCTGTTAAATGCATACATATGCAACCGGTATCTGTAATCAAAAATATAGAAATATATAATAAGGGTTGGTTTAAAAACAACATACATTATACCTAAAGGTCTCACAAAGTAAAAATTAAATACATGGTTAATTAATAAATAATGGTCACATTGCTAGGTTATCTGATCCAATTTGGAAAAATGCAGAATGTTACAGAATATTCGTATTTATATGTTTTCCAAAATAGGGGCAGGAACCTTGCTCGATTAAGACAAATATGAAATATAAATATTGAAGAGAACTACTTCCGGCTTCGCTGAAGTACAAACGATTTGAAAAAAAGTGTAAACAGTTTCAAACGATGTTCTATTGAGAAGCGTTAGCCCCTTTGCGATATCTCAAAAATTAGTAAAATATCTCTCTTCCACATATTTTCATTTGTCTCTCTCTGTATTTCTACTTCCGGTTTGGTTGAAGCAGAAACGATTTAAAAGGAGGTATAAACGAGTACGAACGAAGCTCTTTTGAATAGCAGTGGCCGTTTTTGAATATCTTGTACTTGCTTGCTGAAATTTCTTTAACCCTTTCTATTTTTTTAACCTTTGAGGTACAAACGAAACCAAAGGTGGTATAATGGGTAATAACGAAGTACAATCGGACTGTATTACATTTTTTTTTAAATCAAATTGCTTGTCAAGTTGGATCTTTATAGGAGAACTGGAGAATAGCTGACAACAAGGACAACAGAATCAGTATGTATTTTAAAACATATTCACCAAGAATAATAATCTATTACAATTATAAGAATTTAAAATAACTGATGGAACATACATTACATTAGCAATTGTTTAGTATATATGAACATGATTATTGTTTAAACACTTTTTTTGCATTTCACTGAAAGTCACTCTCATAATATCCTTTAATCCGTCATACGCATGCATCAGCGAGACCTAGCGGCGTGTAGTTTATATTTGTATTTTCACCCTTATTTCTAGCATTAATCAAGGCAACTATAATATTGTTAACAGATATTGACTTTCTTACACGAAAATTCCATGATAAATCAAGTGCTCAATTATCTCTAGTTTATTTTTAACCTTTTAGTTACCATTGATCCCATTTGGAATCCAGATTTCACTTCTTTGTTTAACTGCCTAGTTACCAAGAAACTAGAAAATTAATCAAAAATTAAGAAAGACATATTTTTTTAGTCCCTTTGGGATGTAGTAAAAAGTAAATGTGAAATCAATTTTCAAGGGTACCGTCAGTAAAGAAAAAATGGGACTTTAGTTCTATACTTTAACAAAGCCCATTATGTATGTTATTGATTAGTAGCACATTAATTGAATATCAATACATTTAACAACGCTAACAAAAATACTCCAAACTGTGGTACTGGTAATGTTGTAAACTTCTCCACTGAATTGAGTTCAGTGTATCTGCTGATGATGATAGCTTTGCTATCGAAACGTACGTCCAGTTTAGTGCAGTTTGTAGTGTGGGGTCTAGGAGAAGTTTACAGCATTTAACAACGTATTGTAAAAATTATATATCAAACATTTTGTAGTTTATTACAGATACTATCAATTTTTTTCTAACATATTAGATTACAATTTAGTACAATATTTGATTGTTAAAGCTGATAGATGATAGAAAGGTTTCCCATATTTTTTTTTATAAAATTTGATAACAGTTACTAGCATTAGGTAATTAGAAATCTAGTGCTCTGTTTTTCACAGCATAAATGCTCGGAATTTTACACTTTAATATAATATGAATTACAATACTTATTTGTGTATCTTATTTTATTTAATATTCAACAATTTCATTTACCTTTATAATTACATTATTTTTCAGAACTAAATAAAAATAACTATAATAATTTGACTGTTTTATTTAATCTTAGCGACCTATCTGATGTTTAACTTAAATATCTTTAGTAATCTAATCTAATCTTTTATCTGCTAGATGGCACAGGAAACTTGTGGATGCATCAACTCAACTGTCAAGACACCTTTCCGGCTGCTTGCTAACGAATCAATAATTACCTAAATAGCGCACCTCAAAAGGGCCCTTGTTCGATCGTTTATTGTTGGATAAAATGTTAATTTTACATGTAAATTCAAAGTTACACAGATCGTGCAATAAAAGAACGTTTTAAAAGAAGTTTTTCTTTAGTAAAAATACCTAACACTTCTGTTTTTTTTTTTATTTTTATAAGACAATCTTATATAATCACAGATAAGTATATTGGATTTATATACTATATAAAACAAATTTATTTCAATCAAAATACGTACTCAAACTTGCCTGGTAAGTTCATAAATTCAGTCATTGAAAATTCAAACATATTGGGTAGATTCCGCTAATTCAAACTGTAGAGTCATCTATCATTTACCGGTCAAACTGTAAAGAATCTATGATTTCGGTGAAAATATTTATCGATAAATCTGAAAATTCTTATAATAAACCATATTAGAATCGATTTATGCCAATACAAATCTCAACAAACAAAATCCCTCATAGATACTAAAATATATAGGTCCATAATTGCATTAAAGTATAATAATATATAACATAAATAAACAATACTAAAATGATGGCAGTTCTGTACAAACTCAACCCCAACAGGGAGGGAAACTGATCGCAAATACGTATATAAAAATTACTTTAACTGTTCAAAATTGAATCGAAACTAATTAATATTTTTTAATTTTTAGGTGAAAAATCATCGATGAAATACTGGGTACATAGAAACGTCTCATTACAGGTGTGATTTCAGGTAAACTATATGGGCCAAATTAGATGTATGTACTTGGGGCTCCAACAAGCGTAGAAATAGAAATATTTTCCTAGAAAAATCACAAAGGTCGTTCAAGTAAATGTGGATTTAAATACCTTATAGGTGATATATCGCAATTTTTTAGTAATAAATTTATGGAACTGGGATATTTATGAATGTGTGATGTAAAATTCTTGCAGCAGCCAACGACAACCGTCTTCTGTCATAGCCACAGGAACAATGCTTTATTTAAATTTTGCTAACTCTGGCTTCGATTGTTATCGATAATTACTCTATTCTTGTTGGAATAGAACACTTAGGCTACTTAGTTTTCCTAAATACACATTTTAAAGGAAATATTTACCAAAACTGTTCGAATCTACCAAGTGAATGATAGTTTGGTTCATTATTGTCTTATAATTTGTAAAACCTAAAGTTAAATATAAGAACAAAAAAAAATGTTTTTGACAATCTACTTAGAAAAGAAAGCAATATTTATACGTAGAACTCTCTCCTCAATCATTTTGTAAAGAGTCCACATATGCGAACGAGAATTAGTTGGCATTTCCGAGGCTATTAATGGTAAAAATAAAAAGCATCAAAGGAAAGCCTCGAATGTCTGCGAGAAGTACAGATCGAAAAAGACGACTACTTATATTAGTTAATGTTTTCCATCGAGTACAAGTAAAAATAAGGAGACCAAATGAAAATTGTAACCCATGAAAGATAGGCAATCAACGATATTCTAATAGTTATTTACGAACCAAGTGTATGAAAACACATTTCATGACTAAGTGGCCAGTTGGAATTTGTGAAATGTGTCACGCACGAAGTTTGTACAATTTTTTTTTGTATGAACAACAAATCCTTTAAACAAGAAGCATGATTTATTACGATTAATTTTGCCCAGCGCCTTTTAGTGCATGAAGTTGCTTATTATGCAATATGAATACAAATATAGTATATTAAAGAACTAGCTTTATAAGTGCAATTTTATTAGACGAGTCCAGAAAAGTCTTATGAAACGAGTTCTTTACGTTTTTTTTTAATTTGCACATTGATGCCCTTTTTGAACTTAAGATATTCGAGAAAGGTCTTTATAAACCTATTAACGCATTAGTGCGTTTATAACTCAAACGTACTCCGTCTAGTGTATTTATAGCTTTATTGTAACATCAAATTAGAAAAAATAATTTGTGGTAACGTGCAAAAAACTTTCTTCCATTTGTGGAAGAAAGTTTTTTTTGTTTATTAGAACAAGTCACAATTTTGACCAAATACAGCCGTTGCAAATCTTATCCTTTTTATTGTAACTGACATAAAGGATTTGGATAAGTATTATTGACAATTTGAAAATAATATTTTTAATAATTAAGGAAATTGTTTGATTAGAATCTGCTATTTGATATGTATACAAGGTACATCATAAGTTATATAATGAATACTATTAATTATAAATAATTATTTCGTCCATTAACTTCTAAAAAAAAAAAATTCTCGGTAAATAGTAGCCCAAATTATTTTATATAGTTTGTTTACCAGTCTTCACATATTTCCTTGATATTTTTATTTGTACCACTAATAGCTTCGGAAACGCCAACGAATTTTATGTTAGCCATTTCAGGTAATTTATCCACCTAAGCCACTATAAAATATTTATATATTATACTCTATAATCTTGATTTTGAGAAAAGTTTATAAATGCATTTATGACAACTTCATGGTTATTTTAGAATACTCAGAATTTCACGATATGAACCACAACAATATAGATAATATATAGATAAAAGTATTTATGTTACATACAATGGTTTACTTTCTATAAATAGTATCAGAATGTGATTCCTAAATGCCTGGGGATTTAACTTAATGCTACTTTTATTGAATGATCCTTAAAGCCTCTATGCTCACATTATTTATTCAGTTTCATAAGAAATGTAAATAATTCCATTTTCAATTATAGATTACAAAACCTCGTGTCATCATTGGCGGTTATTGCAGTGGTAATTAACATGAATTACAATAACATTAAAGCCGATGTGTTTACACTACCATACTTCAGAAAGTGTAAATTTAAATTTAACTTGGAAAATAAACAAAAATGCGTCATTTACATTTAAATGTCAATTCATTCCTATTTCTAGATGCGTACTGGAGGAATAAGCGTAGGTGAAACTTAATAATTATATTCATAATATAAAAAAAATACATTTACGAGCAGCAAATTATAAACTAGAACCACGAGGATGACATGTCGTTTTCATTAGAGATGCCGGAAAAAATAACTATATATTTTGTCATTTATAAATGCAAATTCTTGTGTTCGTTTCGCATAATTCTTTACATTATTCCCCAAGCATTTCATTGGCATTTCTAAATTGGAATTTTTAGGAACTTTACGACGAAAAGTTGGAATATTTTACAACAGCGCTTTGTTTTACCTTTATGCATAATATAAAAGAAAATAGAAAAATGGTAAAGCTTCACAGCATCGAGAAGAATGGAATATTGTTTTTTTTGCCCGAAATGATATACAGAATTATAATTGCAGTGCGTAGATAGGTTCATAGACTATACATACGTATGTACAACAGTAATAAATAGTACGTGAAAATTATCTTGTATTTAACTACAATTTTATTATTTCACTAACAATTAGATAAGCTATTAAATTATGGACTTAATACGGTTTTCATTCGTCACGAGGTAGTTTCCGAAAATACTTTATAATGTTCATTTTATGACGTTCATGTTTTCCAGTAACTCTAGAATCTAGAATTATATCACGGTGATCAGATCTATGATCACTTATGCATCTCTGGTATGGTGGATAAAGCTGCAGCTATAACTGAACTGAGAAAGATACAGAGGCTTGCGTGCTTAGAAATAACAGGGGCAATTAGGGCTACTCCTACGGTAGGAATGGAATGCCTCCTAGACCTGCCTCCTCTCCATTTGCTGATAATGGGCGAGGCAAGAATGGGGCATGGAAATCATAGCTTGGATAAGCTGGAATCATTCCAATCACAGAGAAAAGTTCGGGAAATTGATCTAGTTTATAGCCGCACAAAAATCGAAAATGGATTGTAGCTGGAATCCACAGCGGGAGGGAGATATATTGATACACCCTTCTACTAGGAAAATATACCATGGTCTTCCGAGCAGAGGGGTACGAAATATTGCATTGTGCACCTGAAATCAATCAGGGAGCTTATGAAAATAAGTGGATCTATATTGCGACAGATAACAATGATGATACTGAGAGCACTAGTGAACCCCAAGATGCAATCAAGACTGGTTTGGGAGCGCATTATAGAAATGAATGGCCTAACAGATCTCCATAAAGTCACTTTGCTATGAGTGCCCGGATATTCGGTAATCGAAGGAAACGAAAAAGCCGATGAGTCAACAAGAAAGGGATCATCTTCTTCATATATTGTCCCAGAACCTGTTCCAGAAGTATCTAAAAACACAGCACGAGACCAGGGAAGGAGTTGCGTCAAACGAGAAACACTGGAATAATACAATCAAGCAAATTCATGGTAATACCCCTATTAAGAGATCATAAAAAAGGAGGCTGAAGAACTACTGCAGCTAAGCAGAAATAGTAATAGGTCTTATAATAGGATATTGTACACTGAAAGGACACTTACAGTAAATTGGAATCAATACTGGAGATAACCAACTGCAAACTGTGTGATGAGATGACAGAGAACGCGTACCACATTTTGTGAGAATGCGAGCCTTTGGAGGCAAAAAAGGACTGTCAATTTTTGGCAAATCGAAAATAAACGCAGAGAATTACTTCGATTAACCAGCGAGAGACCCGTACAGTTTAATGTAGGGCACTGGAATCCTGGAATGGCTGGTATAATTTAATGAGTAAAACTTCCTTTAGAATACTCCATCTCTTAAAGCTGTTAAAGCTTAATGTCAAAAAACTATTTAGTAATTTCCAACAAAGTCGTAGTGGTTCTGCTATTCATACACATTTAACACATTGAGAGCCAGATTGAAGTTATGAGGTACAGAATCTATATAATCGGCATCTGTTTATTTTCTTCGCAGTTTAGCTTCAAGTCTCGAATATACACATTGTCGCTGCCAGAAGTGAGGATATCCCCTACAACTACTTATGCATATAGACGTATGTGTATTAGGCTTAGTACCGACCATTGAGTATTCCAGAAACGAACATACGCACATAGAACAATCCCACCTTCCTACTACATGACTAGAAGGGCAGATCAGAGACCGTAATAGTAATAATCTTATAGGTGGAATGCACGTGCGCCTTCAATGATGGCAGCTGATTATCGTAAAATTCGACACCCGCTAAGGAGGGGTATTGCCATTCAATCTTTCTTACGTCTGGATATTCCTTTATTTTTTGAAATTAGACACCCCATTAATACAAGGGCGGCGCTGTGCATATGCAGTTGTACGCTATCCGTACTTCTGCCACAGAAAATCTGTATACCATTCATATTAACTGCACCATCATAACTTTGTCCTCTACACTGTGATTATTTTAAATTTTGGTCTTAAATCATTTTTAACATTTCTTCTACAAGACTGAACTACTGGAACTAGTGTTTTGCAAAAACCAAAAAATCTTATATCCTTATAACAGTTGCATTTCTTTGTTTCTTTTCACTATCATAACCTTGTCATCTACATTGTCACAATTTTAAAAATTTTAAAACTTTGCCTTCAACAATTTCCAAAAATGTCTTCTTTAATACAAGAAACACTTTGGACTAGTAAGTACCGGGCTGTGTCAATAATTATAAAGAAAAAAAGTATTTTGTTTAACTACTTCTCCTTCAGTTCTTGTCTCAGATTAATTGCGTAATTTCAATTTGTATTTGATGATTAAATATTTATGGGAGACTTTTTAACTAAATAACTTGATAATGGACGGCTCTCTATGCCTCCTAAATAGCAAATTACGTGTAGCTAGAGCAACCGCTGTGTTTATTAGAATTATTATTCCTGAAAGTAATATATGTTTTATTTATTTTTGTATTAGACCTTGCAAAAGCAAACTGAGTTGGGCCCCAGCAAGTATGAGCCCCGAGTACCACACCAGTTACATCGGTGATTATTCCGTCCCTGGTGGTTACGTTTATCCTTTGTAAGTATATAGCAAATTATTATTCATACTTAAATGTTGTATGTTTTATTTTACCGCAATCACTAAGTATGTAAACAGCGAGTTGCTTTAATGTTTGTAGCAGACGTGACCACAATGTCTTGGGTGTAAAAACGAAGATATTGAGTACAGTAAACTGATGCATAATGAATGCAAGTACACCAATCGCCACCAGTCTGTTATTTATAATTATTAGTTAGAATAGAAACATTTCAATTGTTATGGAATCCTTGTAGTGCATAGAATAGGTAGCTCCGTGTAGTATTTTTAGAGGGAGCACAAGGTTTAGGATACATTGTAATTATTTAGTTTTCATAAATAAATTCTATCGTTTGTTACCAACATGTAGAATTAGGTCAACTTATACGAATTTCTGCTCTCTTATTTACGTTAGGTGGTAGTACTGGCTGTACAACGTTAGAACAAAGGTCACGGTTAAAGATGTATACTGCGAAAAGCAGTCAAGAATAGATGAAAAAACGATTCCTTTTTTACATGAATGAATTCTAAGCTTTCGCTGTATATTTTCAGCTTCATCAGAGGAACAAAGTTTTCTATAAGAAAACATTTCATCTAAGAAGATAATACATTCATTAATAATATAATAACTTACATAACGAAAATGAAAACAATCTAGTAAAGTGAAACAATTGTCCGTAAATCAATTTCACTCTTCATCAGGGTATAACATGTAACTGTATATCCTACTCAAACTATTAATTACTGTTCTGAAATGAATAGACAAAGGATCTTTATTAATGTAATACATTCCAAGGAAAACACGTTTTTGTAAATATCTTTCCCTACATAATATCGTTAAATTGTCAAAATCAAATTTATGTTTATTATTAACAGCATGATCTGATAAAATTGTTTTGGTGGTGACACACAATCTAAAATGTGTTGTCTAATTCTCTTCTTCAAATACTGAGATGTCTGGCCAATGTAAGTGGCATCACAATTTTGACATGGGATTCGATAAATGACATTGGATTGTCCAATTCTAACGAAGTTGGATATTTATACTTAGAAAAGAGACAATTTAAGGTTCTATCATTGTAGGAAGCAATCTTAATAGGAATTTCCTTGAATAATCTGGATATTTTGGAAGTAAGTTCATTGATGAAAGGAAAACGACAATATCTTTGAACCATATGATCATATGGTTCAATGATAGACTCCACGGTGGGCCTGTTTGGAGTACTCACTGTGAGGTGTTCACTGTAGTTAATGCACATTCTTCACCAATTTAGATGGATAACAAATATGTTATATACCTAAGCGAAGAAATTTTTTCTGGTGGAATGAGTTGTCTAAAAGTTTCAGTATTCTACTTTTCATTGATAAGACAAGATTTATTTTGGAGGAAATAGTGAAGAAATTCATATACCTGTGAAAGTTCGTTTGGTGTACTAGTCTAACTTAATGTTTTGACGATCATCTCTGATCACCAACGTGTCAAGAAAGGGAATGGAAAGTTTCCTCCTCTATGGTAAACATTAAATGTTTGTTAAATGAATTGTATATATCAAGTATAGTTGAAGTATGTTCCAATGGTACCGATGTAATAATGTCGTCAACGTACTTCCATAAGAGTGGTAAATTAAATGGGAGTTTTAAGATATACTGATAGTAAGTAATCCATCCATTATTATACATGCTAATATAGGACTTAAGAGGCTTCCCATCGGAGTTCCGAATACTTGTTTAAACTATTTATTATTGAATGTAAATGTAGACCAGTCAAATAAGAATTTGATGATGTCAGAAAATTCAGAACAATTTAAAGTGGAGACAAGACCCCAATTCCGATTTATTATCCGTAATGCAAGATCCAAAGGAATATTGGTAAACGCAGAGAGACTACGTGAAGTGACAGTAGTGCATGGTTAGGGGGGAGTGAGCATCACTTCATAAGAGCATCGGCAAAAGCAAATGAATCTTTAAAATTTAAATTTTTAATCAGAAAAAGCATTGGATAAAATTTTGGCAATAAATATACGAGAATAATTGTAGGTTAGAGATCCTATACTACACTATAGGTGTAACAGGATAACTGGCTTCTATGGACTTTAACCAGATTGTAAAATTTTAGGCAAGATTCATTGCAGCCAAGTATTTTTTTTATGTGTAATTTCATCTAATTTATCTTTACGTTTCAATTGTCTAATGATACTATTATTTTTATTCTGGATACTGCTAGTAGGTCCTTGTCCAACAATTTGTAGTGTTAGTATCATTTAATAATTCTTTCATTTCGATATGTATTGTGATTTCCTTAACACAACTGTAACCTGTCCTTTGTCAACTGGCATGAATAGAATAGGGTCCCTATTAATTTTCAGGAATTGTTTACATTCTTGAATTTGAGTTTTAATATGTACTTGGAGACGGGACGAGTGACTGCTGTGCAGAAAAAAGTTAGTTAAGATATTGGTAGATCTTGACTTGTATTTTATTATTTCATAAGTCGGCACTACCGCTTTCTATTCGCGAGCTTACTGTTGATGGGTTTGTCTTGTTAACCTTATCATCGCACGTAGTTCTATATTCCCGTTTGTGGGTTAGAATTACTTTTAAAACTCTATTTTACACTAATCAAGTGTTTGTCGTTTTCATTTTCCTTATGTAAGTTATTATATTCTTAATTAATATATTATCTTCTTAAATGAAATGTTTTCCTAGCTGAAATATATAGCGAAAGCTTAGAATTCATCTGAAAAAAGAATCGTCTTTTCATCAATCCTTGGCTGCTTTCCCCAGTATACATCTTTAACCGTGATCTTTATCTTATTTACTTCTATATGCTGTCCGATTAACGTCAGCTGAGTGTGTAAATATGTGAACTAGGCAACGTATAAAGGTGTGACGTATTTAACCAACGATGACGTAGCTTAATTCGTGTCAATAGTCCCGGTTTCAAAATTTATGAAATGTAGTTGGACTACAACTTCTCGAATAATTCTGGCGATGTATTTTGATATCTTCATTCTTTGTTGCTTGGGCTTCTTCTGAAAGTTTGCCAGTGGGAAGTAAAGCTCATTGAACAACGATATGCCCGTATATCAGTAGTTTTTTTGCATTATC